>ABLG01001354.1:0-34945 GCA_000172435.1 Meloidogyne hapla | reverse complement strand
AACTTTTTAAAAATGAAAGAAATGAAAATCTAAAATTAAGAGATGTATAGAATTGATGTGAAAAATTTAAATTTTCTTTTTTCGTTTTCCTTAAAAGTAATTTTAGTTAATTAAAAAACTCTAAATAAAATTAAATTTTCTTTAAAAAAAATAAAATTTTCTTTAATAAGGCAGAAAAATTTCCAAAGTTTTTCGTTATGAAGTGAGGACTTGAAATTATTTTTTCATAGACATCTCTCCTAAGAGTAGAAAAGTTTGATAGAATTTTGGACAGAATAATTGATATCGCTCTAGATAGAATTTTTTTGTTTAAATGTTTGTTTCTTCTTTCAACTGACAAACTCAATTGTTTCACTTCATGTTCCTTTATTTTTGACCTCCAGTTTTTTTCTGCTTATGTTGCTAAAGAAATTTTTTCATTTTACTCAAACAATTTAATATTATTAAAAAAAGTGATAATAAACCTGGATTTGTGGAAAAATGGATGAGAATCATAAAAACCGAGATAGTTTCGTTAGTCTCAGCGTAAGTCTTTATTTCTAGAAAATCCCTGCAAGATCGTGAGGGTCGGTTTAAAAAATATTTTGAAAATAATATAATTAATCTCAATTCTACTAAAGTAATTCCCTGAACGGGTTTTTCAAAAAATCCAGTGTGTCTTTATTAAAATAAATTAACCCATCCTTGAAATATAATTTTTTTGATAAAATCAAAACTTTTATTTTATCAAAGATATACCGCTTTTTTGCCTTTTTCTTTGTTAGTATTGTTATGTTTTTCATGATTTAGCCCTTTCGCTTCGTCTTAAAAGCTTTTATTATTTTATTTTTTATAAATAGTATAATTTAGATTTTCTTTTAGAGATTTATTGCAATTTTATTATTTTAAATTTTCTTTAAAAGATTTAATTAAGAAAACTTTAATTTCTCTTTAAAAATCAAAACTTGTTGGAAACCCTCAGAAAGATTTCATTTTTACTTTATCAATTAGGCTGGATTTTATCTTCCCGGCCATTACATGAATTTAGATTTTAACATGCGATAATTAAAAATACCTTTAATAGATGGTTCATAGACGTCTTCTGCGAAATTCCCTCCTTTGACCGCACAATCAAAGCATTGAATAAAAACAAAAGTGATTACTAGTAAAAGAAGGAATTTTGACATTTTTCTTTTAAGGTTTTTAAAAAAAATTTCTTATGAATGAATTTTTCCTTTCAATTTTAAAATTGGCTGTTAAATGTTGAGAAATAGGGGGGCTAACAATATTTTAATTTAGGTAATTAGAGAAAAATTTAAACGAGGGATAAGGCTGAAATGAGAGAGTAATCAACACTTCAAAGAAAGGCTAGATGCATTCAAAATTGATTAGCCAACTTTTTTTTCTTTTTTTTAATAAAAACTTTAAATTATAAAAATTAAAATTATTTAATTTGAAAATTTTTCTTTTAAATTTTAATTTGTCATAAATAAGCCTTAATTAATTTTGTTGCTTAAGTAATTAATTGCTTAAGAAGTTATATAAATTTTAGAGAAAATTTAATTTTAAAAGTCAATATAAATATTTTATTTTCCCTTAACTTTTAATTCAATTTCGAAGAGTGATTCTTCGAAGTAGAAAGGTTGTTAATTAGAATGGGTTTCTGATTATTTTCCTCAGAAATTTTTTATTAAAAATCTTTGTATCTCTACAACCAGCAGAAAAGCATTTAAAATTAATTCGGAGACCAACTTTTTAATATTTTAATTTATTCAAATTTATAATATGAATAAATCAACTCTGCTCTCAATTTTCAAAATAAAGTTTTGGGATATCCCCGTTTTCCCCCACCCATTCACCCCCAATAATTTTGAAAAATTAAGAAAAATAGAAAAAGAAATAATTTAAGAATATTTAATAAAAAAAATAATTTAAAAAATTGTAGAACAAAATATCATCAGAGACCATAAAACCAACAAAAATCATTTTTTATTTTATTTCTGAGCAGTTTTTCGTTTCTTTGCCAAAGGAGGTTGTTCAGCATCACGCACTTTTCTGCAAACAACGTAGTTGTTTCAAATATAAATGTTGTTCTATTTCCTCTTGACAAAATTCACATCTTTTTTTATAAGGTGTCCCTAAATTTATATAAAATTGATATTATTATTTTGCATTTATTTAAATTATATGTTTATTTAAAGCAGAAAATAAAATTGCTTTTATTTGCTAAAATCGATTAAAAATTCTTTTCAGTTTTTTAAATGTAAAATTCTATTTTGTCAAAAATATTCTTTTTTCAAAAATCAGTTTAAGCATAACCTTATTTAAAATCTAAAAAGTAGACAAAAATAAAGCTTTCGATAATTAATATAAATTTGTATTATTTTAAAAGATACCTGTTAAAGTCTGTATTTGAGAAACGAGAAGTTTAATTTCTTCAAGAAATAAAACCAAATCTTCGTTTGAACGGATAAACCAACATGGAAGACCAGCCTGTAAAGAAATATTTAACTTATTCTGGTGGTGATTTTTTAAAAATGATTTTTTATAAAACACATAGTCAGACTTTTAACTATTAAAATTGTGTTGAGAAATTAGGGATTATATAGACATTATATAGACAAAAAAACCCGATAAAACTTTAAAAAATTTTACAAGCACGTTAAATTTTTGCTTAGTAAATGGGGCTAATAAGTGACCAATAATAAAATTATTTTGAAGTATTCTTTTGATTTTTTTAAATAAAAAATTCAAATTTTTTTAAATTCTGATTTTCAATATCAAGAAAAACTTTTAATACCTCAACTGCAAGTTGTTTCGTTTCCAAATTTCTAGTTACTATTATAATTGATTCTTTTTGAAATTTATTTGTAACTTGTTGAAATGCCTCAGAATTATTCTTTTCAATACAAAAAACTGAAAATATTTTAATAAAAATAAAAAAAATTTTTTAGGCCACCATCATCTCCTCTAACATATTCAGCCATTCTGTATAACAATAACCGCCCTAAAGCTCCAGCAATTGTTGCTTTTATTGTGTTATAAGAAAGAATAACATTTTGATGACCCCTGAAAAATATAGGTATATGTAATTTAATGATTTTTAAAATCATTTATATCAAATCATTTTATTTGTATTTGCTCTGAATTTTTCAAAAAGCGATTTTCGACTCTCAACTACAAAATATGAAAATTCTAACGAAAAATTTCTAGTACAATTTTTAACGAGTTTTTCTAACTTTCCCTCAATAGTTTTGTTTATTTAATAATTAAACAAACCCTCTGAAAATTAAATCCAGGCATTCTCTGTACAATAAAACATTAGCGTCTGGCATATTCTAATTTCAAAAAAAATAATAAAAAGAAAATAAAAAATATTTAATACCTCGAAATTATCTATTTGAGTGATAATTTCATTAGGGTCAGGTACAACAGATTGCAATAATTCTAAATTAAAAAAATTGTTTAGAAAACTTCGGCTAAAAGGTTATAACTTTTAAGAAACTATTTTGGGTGATTATATTAGCCGGATACGGAAATGAAAAAATACTTAAATTCGTGTTCTTATAAATATTTATTGATATTTATTTTAGAAAAATTCTTGATAAACAATTCAAAGATTTATTTCAAGATTTTACGATCTCAATAAACGCATCAGAAAAATAGGAAATCCTTATTAAATAATCCTTTTCGATAAAACTAATTATTTATTAACTAACCACCAAATGACGATACTTTTCGGAAACGCTCATAAATTTTGAAAATTTCATTCAATTTCTCTATCGGTTTATCAAGATTGAAAGGAGTTGATGTATCTAAGGCAGCTTGTTGTCCAACGTTAGATTTAGAAGACGATTGAGGCAAATTTTTTGAGGGCGAATCAACCTGAAGTAGATTATTTTATAAGGTTTTGAGTTTATTATTGAACAAAATATTAAAGGCAAATTTTTGAGATGGAATAGGATTTAGCTGATTTCGGCATTTATTTTAGTATTTCTTCGAAAAAGGATGATTCTGATAATTTTTTATTATTTTTTTTACAGCTTGATTCAAAAAAAAGATTCCTGGTCGGAAAATGTAAAAAAAGTTTTGAGGGCGATTAAAAAAATTTTTGCGAAAAAATTGACATTTCTGTCAAATTATGCTCAATAAACTTTTTACCAAAAAATTAATAAAACAGATTCATTAAAGTCAATAATTTACTCTTTTGCTTTTAAAAAAAATTATAGATTAATTTAAAAAATTTACCGGAAAATCCAAAACATTTGTATATTTGAATGTGTCAAAGTTGACAATTTTGAATACATTTCTCAACAAATGACTATATAATTCTATATTCATCGTGGTCGAAAAATGAAGAAAATTTGGATTCATTTGATCTAATACAGCACACACGTCGTACTTAAATTAAAATAAATTAAAATTGAATTTTAAAGATTTTTTTACAAGTTCCCAAATTATAACATATTTCTGTTGTTGTTCTAGATTTTGACTTGAAATTGCTGCACTAGTTGATTCTATATAAGAACTGTCTTTTCCTAAAAATTTTATTAAAAATTTTAGAAATTATTTTCAAAATTTAAAAAATTCCAAATATATTTTTTAAGTTAGTAAACTGGCGGATTCATCACTGTTAAAATGATTGAAGTCTGAAAAATTCTTATCAGGATATCCGAAATTCAAAGACACCCTCCGACATATTAAATATAAATTACCAAAAGCACTAATATCCTCAAGTAATTTCTCAGTTAATTTTATGTTGGTTGCTATTTTTTTTCAAGATTCTTTGATTTTATCTTATGCCCCTTCTCAATCAGATTATTTCCCATTTTAAAAGCTTTGTGCCCTTCTTCTACCATCTTATTTCCTTCTTCTATCATTTTATCAGCTTCTTCATCTGCATTTAAGGACTCGTTTAAACTGTCTGTCAACGTTTTTTTTAAAATCTCCAATTCAGCACGTCGTCTCTCAGCCTATAATTAAAAATAAATTTTTTCTAATTTTTTAGATTTTTTTTTCATAAAATTAAAAAATAAATATCCACCTCCTTATCTTTCTTTTGTTTGTCCATAGAATTGTTCTTAATTTAAAGAATATTTAAATAAATTATAAAATAGTTTGTCTACAAAAATATTCTACAAAAAAAAAATAAATAAATATCGGTAAAAGAAAATAGAATCAGTAACCTAGTGCTAAAAAATTGCCTAAAAAGAAATGTCAATCGAGTAATGTACTCAACACCTTATTTTTTAAATTTATTTTTCCAGTAAATAGTGGACATTTTATTATTGAGATTTTTTGTCATTTTGTCTCCAAATTAATGTTTTTAGGTTCATTATGCCAAAACCCGGAGCACCACAATTCGGCGCGCACGATTCGGCGCGGCACAATTCGGCGCGACACAGTTCGGCGCCCCATGTTAGATTTTCTTTTTGTTTTTTTTTGAGAAATAAATTTTTTTGGCGACAAAATATTTTTTTTGGCGACATACACTATTTCTTCAGGTCAGTTGAGTCTAGTAGGTTTGTTTTGTTCCTGATGAACGGCGTTTGTGTTGCCGTACCACAAATTGTGTTCTACGTTGTTTTTTTAAAATTTTTATAAAATTCGAGGGAATATTTTTCAATTCGAGGGAATATTTTTTTAATTTTTTTTCTTTTTCCAATTCCAATTTTAATTTGGAAATTAATTTTAAATTATAAAACGGCCGTGGAATTTTTTTTTTTCTTTTTTTGGCGACTGTTTTTTTTACGACTTTTTTGGCGACTGGGCCAGTTTTGGCAATTTGGCCCTCTGGATGGGCCCTGGGGGCCGGAATGGGCCAGAAACACGTGTAAACGTGTTCAGACATGGTCTCCTGGCCATGTCATGCATGGTGTGTGGAAGCCAACGTCATGTTCGACGTGTATGGCTTGTCGGATCGGTTTCGACGTCCTTTTGGACATGGTAGATGAAGCGGCGACATCGTCCTGGGGCCTATTACTCACCTCTAGGAAATTGGAATAAGAAATTGGAAAAATAAGCAATTTTTCAAGCATTTCAGTTTCTCATGTTTTTTGGTCGCCAAGTTCCAAGACTTGGAAAAATGCCGACTTGGAAGTCAATTTTTCCAATTTCCTATTCCAAGTGTCGACTTGGAAAAAAGGGCTTGGAAATAGGAAATTGGAGAATATTTTTCCAATATTTTTCCAATGGTACAAAATAAGTTGGTAAAGAATGTCAATTTAAAAAGTTATAGCCAAAAGAGTCCAGGCGCGGACATCCCGAACTCCCTCCCCCTCTCAAAAAAAAAAGAATGAAGAGATAAATAAAATACCGAAAAGAAAAACGTGACTTCTTCTCTTCCATACTTTTTTTACTTTTTTTATACTTTTTTTAAATTTTTTCTATGAATAGTTATTTTAAAAATAGTTTTGAACTTAGAGGGAAAAATTTAACTACTGGCGCCGAACTGTGTCGCGCCGAATCGTGCGCGCCGAATTGTAGTGTACCGGCCAAAACCTGTAAAAACAATGCCATTGCATTTTTTTGGCAACTAAATTATTTTTTGGCAACTAACACTATTTCTTCACGTTAGTTGAGTCTCGTGGATTATTTTTGTTTCTGTTGAACGTTTGTTTTTTTTAATTTTTATTAAATTCGAGGGAATTCGAGAGATATTTTTTAATTCGAGGGAATATTTTTTTATTTTTCTAATTCGAATTTTAATTGGAGATTAATTTTAAATTATAAAAGCCAACGTCATGTTCGACGTATACCGCGTGATGGGTGGGTTACCGACGTTCTTTTAGACGCAAGGTATGTGGAAAGGCAACTTCGTGTTGTACCTCTAGAACTTCGTTCTAGTGTTCGGGACAGTAGAAAGGTCGGCGACATCATTCTGGGGGTGTTCGGCACGGTGGATGGATCAGCAACTTCGTGTCGAACGTGTTCGACGTCATGCTGAACATGTTCTGCATGTTGAACATGCAGAAAAACAAACAAAAGCAAAATAAACAAAAAAATATAATGAGACTCAACTAACGTGAAGAAATAGTGTTAGTTGCCAAAAAATATTTTAGTTGCCAAAAAAATTATTCCCAAAAAAAATTATTTAAAAATAGATCTTTATTCTAACCAATCGCAATTTTTTTTGTTTTTAATCAGATTTTTTAATCAGATTTGGTATATAAAAACAATTTATGTTTTAACTTTTATTATAAATATTAGTCCTAAAACACTAGCCAAGTACTTAAAGATATTATTTCTGATTATTTTATATCCATCTTATTTGAAATTAAGATGAATTTACTAAGGCTGATAAGGAGGTGTATATATTTATTATTAATTCAACATCTAAAAATTTATATTCAATTAAGGCTGAAAAACAGATACGAGGCTGAGTTAAAATTTTGTCTGACTGCTCAAAGTAATATTTAAAATTAACTAAAAATTTATTTACAACCTCTAACCTACAAAAACCTTTTTAACTAAAAAGTATGATACCTGTACATTTTTATTATTTTCGAGTCGGGTCTTTGATATTAATTTTTCGAGTCGAGGATTACGGGTACTTTTCGTGTTTAATTTTGGCGCCTGAAACTGTTTTTCGAGTTGAGATTTTTTGAGACAACCCTAAGTTTTCAGTTTAATTCTCACTTAATTTCACACTTTTGAATTAAAGATCTTTATCTAAATTCGTTTCTCACTTTTAAAATATTTTTAAATAATTTCAAATTTCGATTAATATTAAGATATTAATATTATTCCATTATAAAACACATTTTATTTATTCACTATATTTTATGAAATCAAAAATTCATAAAATTGTATCCGAAAATTATCTATGTATCCGCCAGCCATACTAAATATTTAATTCTATAAGGTTAAGTTAAAATTACCGATGATAGGAGGGCCTTGGTGAAATTTTCTCTCTTTTTTGATCTAAAAAGCTCTTTCTTTGTTCAAATTTTCATTGTTGATGGTTACCTTTTTCTCAAGTTCCTTAATCGCATTTTCATTTGCTCTTTTCTCGCTTGCTGCGAGATCCTTTTTTAAAACCTCTATTAATTGTTTTAACAATATAATTAACGATAAACGGTGTTTCTCAGCCTGTGATTGTTAATGTGTAATTATAATAAAATTAATTAATATAAATTTTTTAGATTTCTATAAGTGAATAAAACTAAAGAATTATACGTACCTCCTTATCAGCCATTCGTTCATCCATATTAATTTTCTTAATTTAAAAGTATTCAAATATAGGCTAAAATCATGGTGCGGGAAGTGAACGAATTCTGGTTTTCTGTAGCTGAATATTGTAGTTCTCGCCTCCGGAACAGTTATAACCAGGATTTTGATAGATAGAATTAGGGTAGGACCACGACCCGAAGATCTCAACCCCGATAAAACCGTCCCCGGCTTTTTTGACGTCGAAGGAACAGAGTCCTACCCTAGTTAGAGAATATTTAAAAGTATAATATTCCACTGGAGTGCAAGATCTAATTGCAGTATTGAAAAATAATCATTTAAAAAAATGTTCGAAATATGCAAATGAAATATGTAAATAATTTGAATGTAAACATATTTAAAGCTTTAATGTATTTTTAGTAGGCAGTTAAAACAATTTTGTTTCAGAAAATGTTTTATCTTTGGATCTTCTTATATTATTTAATAAATTTCCATACCTTAGCTTTTTTAAAATTTTCTCCAACATAGAAGCTTATGATGCCGGAAGAAGTCAACAAATTTTTAGCATATTCATACCAGTATTTTGTAACATTCTTATTCATGCCTAACCCTCTTTGACTAAAACATGTTGAATTACTATTTTAGCAAAATTGTACTTACATATTTTTATTTTACAGTAATTTTGTTTATTTATCTTTATTTTTATGTTCGAAAAATGGGAGGTTTCGATATCGGTAAATGAAGCAAGAAAAAGTATCAAAATACCCGTTTCAGGCTACCGGGCCCGAAAGAAATACTGAAGTATTGGGTCTTAATAATATGTACTTCAAAAAAATAAAAAAATATTAAAAAATTTGTATTAATGTCCAAATAATTTTTGCTTTATATTTATTTCAAATTTTATTTTACCCTGTTTGTAATTCATTAGAAAATAAATTATTAGCTTCTCTAAATATGTTTATAAGTAGTTCAAGTGGCAATGTTTTTCTTTGATTTTTTGATGTTTTTGCTTTAAAATTTTGCTGTTTTTCTTCTTTCATTATTGTCAAATATTTTTATATTTTTTAGGGGAAAATGTTTTGGGGCGAATAATTAATAAATTTAAATAATCTAAAATTTAAATTATTTTCAATAGTAAATTTGGCATTTCTTGGTATACAGAAAAGAGGAAGTAAGGATACACTAAAATATTTCCTTTGTATATCATTCCGGATATCCGGTGATTTTCTATGAACCACGCCAGCCTTAGTTATATTAGGATTTTTTGGATTATACAGTCAAAGCAATATTTAAAATTATCTAATATTAATTTGTCGTCAAGTTAGAACATTCTATTTAAAGAAACGAATTTTTTGTAATAATCAGGTATTTTGACTAAATATGAGGTACAGAGAAAAATTAACAAAAAAGAACTAATAGTTGATATAAAAAATGAAGTTGACATTAGTTTTAAAAATTTTTTTTTTTCGTTCTTAAAACTGTGTACGGAATCTTCGTCTCTAAGAAGTTAATCAGCCAACGGTTTTCTTTATATCCTGGCGATATAAACATCATGAGATATTGTTAAATGTTATATTTTGAATTAATAAGCCAAAACATTTAACCAAACCACCTGGCCATTTGTTCTGAATTAAATAAGCCCAGTTATTAAACCCACTTGGAGACGAATATTCCACAGGATACGAAAATTCCGAAAATTTGGATATGAAAGTTCCGGAGACGAACTTCCGGGACTCCTTAAAACTTCTGTTTTTAAATATTTTTTAATTTTACATCACTGCCCAAATGCCCACTGCCCGATTGTCCGGTCACTGCCTAATTGTGCCAAAATTTCCACTGCCTAAATGTCCGGGAGCCTTTAGAACATTCCACAATCTCATAATCTAGTTTAATTTATATAAATTTAAAATCGACCTGTTATCCACAATTTATGTCTATTGCTCTTTATTTGAACAAATGTAAAGGTTTTTGCAATAAATGAAAAGAACTTTTTTAATACTTTCTTTATTACTCAGTGAATCAATACATGTACATAGTACATAACTCTTTTCCTCGAAGAATGAACGATACAGTATCGATACATTATTTAAATAATCTAGAAAACAAATTTTCCTTAATTTTTTGTTTAAATAATTTTAATTTCTTTAAATTAATTTTTAAGATAAATTATTTTCATAACATGTCCATAAGAAAGTTTCCCCAACATCTCATTAAATAGAAAAAAACAGAAAAAAACATCAGATATAATCTTACTTACATTCATTCACTTGAGTTGGTGTTATAAACGGAGTCAACTTTTAAATAGGTTTTAGAAATTTATTCCCGAGGAAATTTCCTTTGTTATTATGAAGAGAAATCATGCATAGTGCCCAGCTCGTTCAATAAAATCAAATTATACATAAACATTCTTATGAGAAATTTAAAACAAAAAATAATTAAATATTTATTATTTTTCTCCCTTATCATTCATTTAAATTCATTTTACATAATCGAAAATTCAAAAAATTTATTTTCTCAAAATTTCCAGTTATATTAAAATAAAGAATTTATTTCTCGTTTTCAATTCCACATTCATCAATAATTTTTGGGTGAAATGATCAATAATAAAACATTTAAAGGCAACCAAACAATAAAATTTACAAGAGAAAAATTTCATTTAATAATCCTATATTATTATTATTTATTTGTTTAAATGTAAAAGTGGGCAAATTATTTAACAAATTTTTGTCAAAATTATTTGTTCTATAATTAATAAATACTAATACGTTAAATATTTCTACCTAATTATCTTCGTATTAATTATTTTATTTTTTATTTTCTTACTTCTCGTTGTTGAATACCTATATCAAAGATTGATTTTATTCATTTGGAAAGAATTTTTTAAATTAATTGAATTTACATATTAATTAATATTTTTTAATTTAATTTTAATATTCAAAATGGGCATTGAAAAACATAAAAATAATAATGTTAAAGATCTGACTGCTTTTTGGTATGATATCTATTTTCTGTTTTTATAAATGTAAATAAATAAAAAGAACGCAAATAAAATGTTTCTTTAATAAGGCTGGCAGAACAATTAACTTTAAAAAATTTCTTTTAAAATTTTCCTTTGTCATTAAGATGAATAATTTTTTAATTATTTAAAGGATTTTTGGTTTGGCAAACAATTTTGCTTATGTAATTATGCTTAGTGCTGCTGACGATATTATACGAAGTCAAAGTAAACGTGAAAATGACCATAATAATACAACAAATATTTCAAAACAATGCATTGTAAAATTTTTAAAATTTTGCAAAAAATTTTAAAAATCATAGGAAGACATAGGAAAACCAAGATGCGAAAAATATATGTCTACTGGTGCTGTTCTTTTAGCTGATATTTTGCCTGCCATGATTATTAAATATACAATGCCTTTCTTTATGAATCGTATCCCTTTTGGGTAATTAAATTAATTTTTATTTTTTATTTTATTTTCAAGTTGTTATCAAGTTTTAATTATTCATTTATTTAATATTAAGCTTTCGTCATTTATTGGTTTGTTCACTCCAAGCGGCAAGCTATTTAGTTGTCGCTTTCTCTCCCAATATTCAAGTATCGTTATTTGGAGTTGTTCTGGCAGCTATGGGTTCGGGATTGGGAGAAATCTGTTATTTGGCACTTAGTTCACATTATGCCAAGTTTTTTTTTGATTTTTAATTTAAGAACATTTCAATTAATTAGATCAACAATAGCTTCTTGGTCCTCTGGAACTGGAGGTGCCGGAATAGCCGGAGCATTGGCTTATGCTATTTTAACTGAACCAAAATTTTTTGATATGACACCTAGAAATGCTTTACTTTTAATGCTTATAGTGCCAATAGTTTTTGCAATAACGTAAAAAAAGTGTTTAGGAGAAAATTTTTAAATTGAATATTAATCTTAGTTATTGGTCATTATTAACACCGGTGACAACAGTTCATAGAATGAATTTATTTAAAATGTCAACATGGGCTGTGCCTGTTCAAACAGGGTAATTAAAATTTAGCAGAATTTGAATAAGGAATGGAAAGATATTCACTTTTTTGACTCTGCCATTTGATTAACTCAAAAAGAAATTACCGTATTTCTTTCAATAAAACCTAAAATGCCTCTCCTTTTATTTATTAATTTTTAAGACTCCAAATCTTATTGTTTTCTGAGTATTTTAAAAATAACATTCTTGTAGATTTATTAAATATTTTGTTTTCAAGGAATGAAACGGGAAACCAAAAATTAAAAAATAAAATTGTAGAAGAAGAAAATGATCAAATTGCTTATACACAAAATTTCTCCTTTAGAGAAAAATTAGGAATAATCTATGTAAGCTTTTTTATCAGATAATTAATTCTTCGTTTTATATTTTTAGCCATTGTTGAGATATATGATTCCACTCAGTTTTGTATATTTTGCTGAATATTTAATTAATTCTGGATTGGTATGCAAGTTTAATATATTTTTAAAGGATTTATTCAAAAAAATTTGTTAATCAAAATTTTATCAAAATTTAATTTATTATTATTTAAGGGGTAACAATCTAATTTAGAAATCATCAAAATTTAAAATAATACTGTATTTCTTCTATTAATTAATATTCGACACTTCTAAGGGTCGAGAAAGGGGAGTGAAGAACCAAAATTATGGGGCTTTAAAATAAATATTTTTAATTATACTACAAGAGAATAGGATTTTTCTAATAAAACTAAAATTAGTTCGGGAATAAGTCTGTTTGAACTCTTGAAAAAATAAAAATATGTATTTACAAATATTCTTTCATAATTTTTTATTTCTCTTAAAATATTTTTAATGAATTCAACTTTTATTAGCATCAATTAATGCATTTTGACTGTTCTCATGGTTTTGGTCTTTCACTTGAAAGTCAATTTCGTTGGTATATGGCATTATATCAATCAGGAGTTTTCTTTTCTAGAACTTCTGTTGCAATTTTAAAATTACCTTCATTTGCATTATATTTTCTTCCTTTTCTACAGGTTTGTAAAAACTTTAAAATTTTTACAGAAATTTAAAATTTTTAGTGTTTAAATTTGGCATTATTTTTAATTCAATCAATTTATCAATTTATTCCTCATATTGGAATTATTTTTATTTTGACATTTATTGAAGGAATTTTTGGGGGTGCTTCTTATGCTAATACTTTTGATAGAATACATAAAGAAGTGAGAAAATTAAAAAAAAATTTTTAATCGGATTAGGGCTTAAAATTTATTAAAATTTTTTAAAGGCTTCTTCTCAAACTCGAGAATTCAGCCTTTCTATTGCTTCAACTGGAGATTCTATTGGAATTAGTTTAGCTGGTTTTGGTTCAATAATTATTCACAATTATATTTGTAAACTTTATCCAATTCTTTATCCTTGATTATATAAAATTTGTTTGAATTTTCACAACAAAATAAATAAATTACAAAGAAATATATACAGGGTGCGGCAAATTTTGCGCGCGATTTCTTTTCACCATAACTTTTTTCAAAATTAATAAAACTTCATAATTCTTTTTTTATTTTACTCATAACAACCTAAGTAATTATTTTATATCCAAAAAGATCCTTTTATTGATGTTAAGATAGATTAATTTGCCATCAAATTTTGATGTCTTTTTTTTTAGCTAAAAATCAAATTTTTATGGGAAATCAAATTTCGATATCGACATGAAATATAGACATCAAAATTAGCTGCGTAGCTTCATTTTAAACAAAGATACAGGGTTTTGAATATTGAAAATCGCTAAAATGACAAAATTTCAAATCAGGGGGGAAAATTTTTGAAATTTCAAACGAGAGCTTATTCGACGTAGCTCATCGATTCGAGTCGACTGATACCAAAATTATCGTATTTGGACGATTTTTGGCAAAATTATGACCGTTCAAAGTTTGTTACCATTATGAAAGTATGTGTCTTTTCGGACGTTTTCCCGTATAAATCTCCCAAAACACGGTAAATCTTATTGTTCATGTGGTAATAAAAAATTCTTAGAGTGTCCTGTATCTAATAAAAAAAGAATTTTAAATTTTTATTAATTTTGAAAAAAGTTATAGGAAAAAGAAATCGCGCGCAAAATTTGCCGCACCCTGTATTTACAAAATATTATTTTTACATTTTCTTGAAGATCCCATCATTTTGGTCTAGGGTGAAATTCATCATTCCAATTTTTTATAATTTATAAATAAGGAAATATCACCCTTTTTAAGAATGGGAACAATAATAGAGTGTTTCCATATAGTTTGTAGTTTGTGAATATTTTTATGTGAATGTTTTTAAGCGAATTATAATTTTTAATACATATAACTTTTACAATTTTAATATTGATGGTCAGTGAGTCTTTCTGTCACTATTCACAAATAAAATATACAAAAATTTGGACAAATAATTAAACAGTTTTTGAACGTTTAATTTCGACCTTTTCGCGTGTTTGTTTTTGATTTTCTTTAGTATCTTTGTTTACCGTACCCCATTTTTCCGATCCAAATTTCTTCAAATATGGTTTGGCTTTATCGTTGCATAATCTGTGGCTTCCTTCCTTAAACTTATCAAGCTCGTATTGAAAATAATCGCAATTTTCGTTAAGGAAATTATTGATAGCATGAAAAGTAGGACGATGCTTTGGATCCAATTGAATGCAAGCCTAAAAATATTTATTTTTTAATTTATTTTGTAAACATTAATTCTCACAATTTTATAAATGATTTAAAAATATTATAAAAATAATTGCTAGTTGGAAAGTTGTTTAAAATTCTATGTCTAACCCCAAAATCAAGTCCGAAAAATCAAATAAAGCTCTTGATTAAGAACAAGTCCTTTTTAGAATGCTAATCAGATATTAAGAATTTTAATTTACTTATTAATTGATTACAAATAAAGTGTAAGTACAAATGGTTGATTTACTTATAACTAATTATTTATTAGAATTATATATTTGTATTTTACAAAACTTTACCTTTATAACACGATCTAAAATTGTTTTATTTTCATTGTTTTCACGGTAGCTTTTCAATTTTTCATCAAGTTTATTCATCTTACGTTGAGTAACAATATCTCCTAACTTTTCATGCTGAAGAAAGTTAAGGCTCATTACACCGAATGACCAAATGTCAACTTTTTCAGTTACCTAAAAAGCAAAGAAAATATAAATTTAGTTTTATTATTTTAATAAAATTTCATTAAAAATGTAATGACAAAAATATTATTCAATGTTTCTAAGCAAGATTATAATTAGCTAATAAATTTTAATGCAGTAGAAATATGGATTCCCATATATTTACCAGCGATTTTATAACACATTTTTTTAAAATTCGGAAAAACATGAATAGTAACTAGTGTTCGGTATAGTTCGGTACTACCGCGGTACTCCCGAAGTACCCCGGATCGGTACTTTTCGACACTCCCAGAACCGGTACCTAAAAATCCTTTTGCCGAACACTAATAGTGACCAAAATTTATATGAAACGCTAATGAATGGTCCCCCAACTTTAATAAGTCCAGAAACCAAAAAAGTGACTGATCCCAAAGCTTTGAAAACAAAAGTAAATGGATTTTTTGTAAAATAAATTCAATTTGGTCGGCCAAATTGAATACTTTATTCTTAAATAAAACTCCCCTTGCTTGTATCGTTGTTACGAATCTCTGGGGCCTTATAGATTTCCGCTGCGGATCTAACGGGTGCTGAATTTATATCAGATTTTAAAACAGAAATGTTGAAGTCGATAAGTTTACTGTAAATAATATTCTCGTTTTTCTGCTCACGAGATAATACAAAATTATCATCTTTAATATCAAGATGGATTGCATCTTAATTTATTTTATAAAATTTAAATAATGATTTTTATTCATACGTTTGTGGAACTCCTCAACAGCTAGAGCAGCACCTTTAAGAAGTTTAATAATAACATCCTGGAGATTTTCTCTTTCTTTATTTGTCTCTTTGCTTTTATAATAAAAATATTTTTTCAAACTCATTCCACCAAGTTCCATTGCTATCACTTGTTTACCTTCGAACATATCATGATGTTCCTGACTAAAATTTTGAAAATTGGAGAATGAATACTCTTATCTAATAAAATCAAAAAAATCTATTCAACTAAAAATGGATTTTTTGTTAGCCTGATTTAATTACCCTCTCTAAAATAATTTCTGTTAACTACCTTTCCGAGACGTTGGAACAATAATTATCACAGGGTAATTATTGGAGTAAATAATCGTTAGTTGAAAGAATTTTCGATTTTTAAAACGAAAATTTTTAAAAATATTTTTATTTTTGAATTAAAAAATTAACTTACTATCCATACATCTTTATAATATATTTCATTGTTAGATTGTTGAAATATTTAAGTATTTCAACCTCTCTCTTTCCACCTGTAACTTCGTAAATTTTTAATGCTATACACATATTCTTTGATATCCAATGAGCGTGGTAAACCTTAAATATGAAATACATGACATTAATTTAGCCATTAAGTTTAGGTAAACACTTCCTCATAGACTATCTCATTTAATTAATTTATGATTATTTAAATAAATTATCCTCAAAATTCGGGCAATCAAAATTATTTACATAATTTAATTACTAAAACCTCATTAGTTTATTTACTAAATCAGCAAAAGAATTGCCTAAATATTCGTTGATATTAATGATATTTATAATGTTGGAATTTTGTTATTTTTAACAAAATTTATCACCGAGTGACCTTACAAAAAAATTTTTTTCATTACCGTAAATCCTCTAATATAATGACAGTCTCTAATAGAATGGCAGTCTCTTTTAGAATGGCACCAAATTTCTTCAGATCTTGAAAAAAAATGCTTTTTGCACGTTTCACAACAGGTACAAGTTCCAAAAAAATACATTGAAAAATAGAATGGCATGTCATTATAATAGAGGATTTACGGTATAAATACTTACGTAACCGAATGCACCACCCCCGATTCGATTAAGGTTTTCATAATTGACAATAATTTGTTGAGGATATAACAATTTAATTTCATTGTTACCGTAAAATTTGTATTTATGAGAACACAAATAAAATTTTCTTTCATCTTTTAATATTTCTGATGATACTAAATAAAATTCAAAGTTTAAAATTTGTTAGATTTTTAATCAAAAATGAATATTATATGATTTTATGAGGAAAACTTAAAAATATGATCTTCATTTCAAAGTAAGAGTTTTAAAAAGATTCTGTGAAAATTGGACTGAGAGACAACAAAATTGACTTAATGTCGTAATTAAGAAAAAATAAATAAAATTATTCTGTATCATTAAACATTACCTTCGGGTTTGAAACATTGAGCAATTTTTTCAAGAAAGGATTTCGCCGACGATTCTTAAATTAAGAAAATAAAAATTAAAAATATAAATTTAATAATAAAAACCAAAATTCTGATTTCAGAAAATTATTCTAAATAAATTCCAAAATTTTGTTAATAGGAATGATCTAATAAGTAAAATAAATAAATTTACCATGAAAATATAGCGTCAACATACTAATTAATAATTGTAGTTGAAATAATAATTTTAATATTTTCATTTAAAATATATGTTTTGTGCAGCAAGATTTATCTAAAAAATGTTAGGAAATAATCCTCTACTTTCAGGAAATAGAAAATCTATTTATTAGGAAAAAATTTTTGATTTTTCGAAAAATCAGTTTTTCTGTTTTTAAGTTTTGCATTGGTTCCTGTGTTCAGGACCTTTTACTAGTTTTTCTTGGACCATCCAAGTTTAGGTGATCTTGTAGCCTATGATATTTTTAGCGAGAAAATTTATTTTAGACCGTATTTTGTTATTTGCCAGTTATGAATAAGTTATATTAGTAGAGGAATTTTCTATAAAACTTGTTAGTTCCAATATTTTAAGAATATTTCTTTTAATTAAACAAAAAATTAATTTTAGATTAAATAGGAAATATTTAAAATGAATGGGCTGTCTAAGAAAGCAATGGGACCTGCCTCCAGACACAAATGCTTAAGTGGGTGTAAATGAAAGAGTATAATTTTAAATCCCACTTAGAGAAGTCAGAGGAAAAATTTTTTATTAAACAAAGGAAAAATGCCCTGCCAATAAATTTTTTTTATAATTGATTCGATCAATTCTAAAATTCATTTGGCATTGATTATGAGAAGCATTTGACAGACAGCCCTTCAACTCAAAAGTGCTTCTCTCGTAAATTTTACCTATACGATTTTATAAATTTATTTTATTTATTAAAAATAAAAATTTCTTTAAACTTTTTAAAGAAAAATTTAAAATCTGTAATATGATTTTCTATCAAATTATCATTGGGTTTCGCCGAATTCTTTTTAGTTTTTGAAATTTAAGTAAATAGGGCGTCTCAAAACATGCAAATGCATGTTTTACATGCGGATATGCCTTGAAGAGAAGCTCTAAAATTGTGTTTTTACATTGGTACGATGTAAAATCTGAAAGACTTCAAGCCTAAAAAATTCTTTGATAGAATTTAATTTAAATTTTTTATAAAATTTAAATTTAGCTTTCTTCAATTGTTTTGGTCTAAACTAAATTTTCACAATGAGAGGTAAACGTTAAAATATAGTTTAGTTTAATATTTTTTTAAATATTTATTAATTTTCCCTTTCTTAAGAATTACTAGGAATTTTAATTTGTAAGTAAATCCTTACTGTTCTTAAGTAATTAAGAATTTCTCCGTACTAAGAATTCTTTGATAGAATATTTCCTGTTATTTTCTAAAATTACATACCGTATTTCCTCTAATAGAATGACCGGTCACTCTATTTTTCAAAACCCTCGCTGAGGGTCACTCTATTTGAGGGGGTCATTCAATAGGAGGGGTTTCAATTAAAGGAAATACGGTATTTTTAAACCTAATATATCTAATTATAATATATAATTTACGAAGCATTTAAAATGTTAGAGAAAAACCGATATACTATTTATTAATGATATTTTAATGTAAAATTGTCATTTTATTTAGTTTTTTGAATTCGTTTGTTTCAGAAATTAAAGATCTTTTGATTGAATTTGGACAAAATTACTCAGAAAATAGTTTTTTTGTTTTTGCTATAACAATTCAACAATTAATTTTTGAAATTTGCTAGCAAATCCATAAAATAAAATTATTTTGTGTTTATAAGAGTTAACATTAATTATCCCATTCCTTCAATTTTTATGTAAAATAACTGCTTTTAAATAATTGTCCTTTCTTTTGTAGAAAGTTATCTTAACCTCTTCCTCATCTTTTTTTGATTTTCTTTTTTTGAAATTTGTGACGAAGCCCCGAAAAATCAAAGTGATAAATTCCATTGACCAAAATTCCAGACAACATTATTTATGGCAATAAGAAAATTTTAAAAAAAATTGTAGTTTGTAAATAAAAAATCATACAAAATCATACAATTGAAAATTTTAGCCATCGATTATTGAAAAATAAAATTTCTGAGTGTGGAGAATTTTTTGCCCTTTTAAAATCGATTTACCCAATAAAATTTTAAGAATTAAATAAATTTATATAAATAATTTTAATATTATTAATTTTAAAAAATTAAAAAGAGTAAAGAAAAATTTTGAATCTCCGAATGAATTTTAGAAACTTTTATCTTTTTAAGAGTTCCCCACGGTATTTTACAAACAACAATTTTAATTTTGAAATTTTTTATTACCTTAAAAAATCAATTATTAATGTCTTAAAAATTTAAAAATATTGCCCTTTCACAAAGCATTCCCCGCCAATTTCTCAAACTATAAAAAATGGCAGACAAATCCCTCGCATTTTCTTTTAAATAAAAAGAGAAGTAAACAAAATATTCATCGAGAATTTCGAAAATTTAAATTTTCTAAAAACCCTTTAAAAACTCAAACAAAAAATGTCAAAATTCTTTATTGTTCTTGTTATATTTACCATTGTTTTTATTGAATGCTGTGTTGGCGGTAACGATGAAATTGAGGTAATCATTACGAGTTATTTAAACATAGCTTTTATATAAAATTTCTTTAAAATTTTTTAAAAATCAGGATGACTTAACTAATTTACATTTTGATTTAGAAAATATTCCTTTTATTATGACAGAGGAAAAATTTTTGGATTTTTATCTATAAATTTATTTTTTAATTTTTCTAAAAGCATTATGAAATTGAAATCTTTCAAAATTTGTTTTATTAATTTATTAATAAAATATATAGAAATTTAGAAATTAAAGTTTAAGTAGAAAAAATCATAAACTTAAATACAACATTAACTAATGATTTTTAAGGGCGACCAGAAGCTTAAACGTCTTGAGGAAGGTAATCCTTTTCAACATTTATATGTATAAAGTTTCTTTATAAATATAAATTAAAAATATAGTTATTAAAATATATTTTGCCGCCAAAACAATTTTGGAAAACCCGATACCCGTATCCGAAAATTTTTTGATTGTTCTATAGAATACAATCAAAAAAAAGTTTTCATTATAATACTAATTTTCTCAAATAATTACCCCTTCCAGAGAGGTCAAAAAATAATTACCCAGTGTAAAATAAAATACAGTAACATGAAAACTTTGTGAACCTTAACTTGTAATTGTCAGATTAAATTTTATTAAATAATGTTAAATAGTTTTATTATATTAAAAACAATTTTATTAATTTGAGGAACACTTAAACCTGAAGAACACGTTGAGGTTTTAATTTATTTTAAAATAAAATTACTATATAATTTTTGTAGTTATCTTTGAATTTTTTTTGTTTAATTTTAAAAATCGAATCCTTAATACTCTAAAATCTAAAAATTTTAAAAATTTATAATGAAGAAAAATATTTTAAAATATTTTTGTCTGAAAAACATTAATTAGTATTTATTGAATAAATTTGAATAAATAAATATTAATTAACTTAATAAAATTTAATAGAAAATATTTAGAATGGCCCAAAAAATGGTTTAAAAGAAGGTAAATATTTTTATTAAAAATATATAACCATTTTTAATGAAATTATTAATAAAAAAATTTAAAAAAACATTAAAAATTAAAAACAAACACTCTATGTGACTAATAATTGTCTTGAAATTTTTGTTAATTCCTGTATGGCTTTTAATATTTGATTCCACTAAACTTTTAAAATTATTGAATATATACAAAAATTAATTAACTTCTCTTAAAGTTGGAAAAAATTTGATGGCAACAGCTGGAAAATTTGTTCATTTTATTGGAACGAAGACTGGCCTAATTAAGGAAAAACCTATTTTGCCAATAACAAAACCCTAAGAACATCATTAAAAAATATGAATGCAAGAATCCCAACATTTTTCACTAACATTTTCTTTATATCTAGTCCAAAGTAGGGATAAAAAGAGCTGAAAAACAAAGAAAAATTTTTCTTTTATAAATCATCAAGTTTTTGTTGTTTCTGAAATTTCAATTTTTAGTTGGTAACAAGTTTTCTTTTTTTACTACTATAGGCAACAAACTTTCTCTTGTAAATTTTAAATTGGATAAAGACATGCGAGATTATTTTTTAAATTATACTTTTGTCTTTTACTTCAAACGGCAGCATCTGGGCGCGAATTTACGTCTCAAGGCTAAAGTTAAAAAAAAGTAGAATCCAAAATGAGTTTCTTTTTAGATATTTTATGACATGTTTAGTTAGGGATGTTTAGGACCTCAAAATTTGGTCTAGAACTTGTACAATAGTGATAGGCTGCAAATATCAGGTCGCAAGTCTCATGTCGCCAAGGGCATCAGTTAAAATAAAAGAGTAAATAAAAGTGCATCTTTAGCAACTTTCTTCACTCTTTAAAGTGCCATCTTTAAAGTGCATCCAAATGTTATTTAAAAACTCTCTAAAAATTAAATATCCCGTGACAGTCTACTTCAATTCACTCTAAAAGGGCATCCACATTTAAAATTAAAAAAAAAACCTTTGATCACATCCTATCATTTCCTCACTCTCAAAGGGAAGGCATTTTTTATTTTTAAAATTATATTTTTATAAAAGTCTAGGAAAAAGATGCTTTTAATTTCTTATTAATTTCTTATAATTAATTTTTAGAAAATCTATTATAAAATTATGTCTAAATTCTTTTTTATTTTTGTGATATTTGCCTTTGTTTTTATTTTTTGTTATTTTATGTATGCGTGATAAAGATTTTCATGGTTTTTTAATAATTTTTTAATAAAATAAATTATAAAAAATTTAAATTAAAATACTCTCGATTCAATCAGAGAGAATTACGATGATTTTTGAGATAAGAAAATATTTTTGTCATTTTAGTTAATTAAATAAATAATAATTTAACAAATTATATTTTCAATTTTTAGTTATTGACATACCTGAATATAACCCAAAGATGAATAAAAAAATAGAACAACAAAAAGTTTGCTTTATTTTAATTTATTCAATAAAAATTAAATATTTATAAGAATGCCCCCTTCCCACACAGATTTTTATTTATTTTTATTAGAAATAATTAATTTTAAAATTGTTTCTGTCTTCCATTTTTGAAAAATTAATAAAAATTTAAGAAACACCATCCAAATGTCAATGAAAATTCTGTGATTCAAACAGGTAAAAAATAATTTTGTAAAGAAAATAAATATGTATAAATATTTTTATTCAAATTGATTCCGGTTTAAGAATTATGGCAATTCTTGATTTAAGAAAATATTTGGGAAAATTATAAATTACGACAAGAAATTTTAAATCAAATAAAATCACGAAAATATATTTTTTGTCATTCTGTCTAAAAATTTCCACATCTTATTAAATAATTTTTAATTATATAATTAATTTATTTTTTTCAAAATTTAGTTATTGACATACCTGATGAGAAATATAATCCTCAGAAAAACCTGGAGAACATTAAAACGATTAAACTTAATAGTGAAAATGTAAAGAATAATGAAGGGACAAGTCTTTATACTTCGGTGATGAAATATTTGTTTGACTGAAGGAACACAAATTACGAAAGAGATTATTATAGAAAAATAAAAGTTTTGCGAGGAAGTTTAGTAGTTTTACATTTAAGTATTCAAACTGTAGACCTGCAAGCTTTAATTTTCCGGACTGGGATTAGCAAAATAATTCGGGACTAGATCCTATTCGATAATTCCATTTCAAGTCTCTAATTCAAACATCTTTGTTAGCATATTTTTTTAGTATAGATTTGGTTAGGTTTTTAATCAAAGTCTGTTTATTATTAAAACTAAAATTTATTTGTTTTTTCTACTCTATTATAATAAATTATTTCTTGTAGTTTTTAATAAACGGATAAATTCTTGACGCATTGTCTGGAAACGAATAAATTATGCATTTAAAATTAATGTTACATTGTGTCAATTGAAGATCCAATGTTATTTATTTTTTATAATTAAATAAATTTATTAACTTTAACAATATTAAAAAATATTTAAATTAATTTATTTAAATAATCGATGGCTAAAATTTTCAATCAGGCGATGGCGTGGCGGCATTGTAAAAATCAATAGAATTGAGAGTTAATTTACAAACTACAATTTTTATTTTAAATTTTTTTATTAAAAGAAATCAATTATTAATGCCTTAAAATTTTTTTAAAAATGTTGCCCTTATACATTCCCCGAGAATTCCTCTATGAAAAAATCCCTCCCCCTTCTCATAAAAAGAGAAGCAAAGAGTTTCATTCAGAAATTCATTCAGAATTTCGAAAACTAAAATTTAAAAAAGACTCCCTTAAAAATTCAAACAAAAAATGTCAAAATTCTTTTTTGTTATTCTTATACTTACTGTTGTTTTTATTGAATGCTATGGTGGCCTTTCCACTAAAAAGGAGGTAATCATTACGAGTTATTTAAACATAGCCTTGATATAAAATTTTTTTTGAAAATTTTTAAACTCAGACTGACTTAACTAATTCACATTTCTCTTTTAAATTTTATTATAACATTTTGTTGCTCCGACTATGGCATTTAAAATTATCTCCAACTCCGTCTCATTGGAGACGCTTCGGATCCATATCCCCCAGCTAATCCATAATTTTTCAAGAGACAACAAAAATCCTCATATAAAAACTCAAAAAATAAAATATTCTGGAGTTAAAAACTAGAATCTTTTAAATAATTCCATAATTATATTGTAAAAATTTAAGTAAAAATGTTAAGGTTGTTTTATTGATTTACCACAATATTAGAAATTTATTTTGTAATTAAATATAAAAAATATTATGTATATTAAATTTATATTTAATAATTTATTTTATTTTAGAATGAAAAACAAAATTTACAATCCAGGCAGTTCCAGAATTCTGCCGGGTCCACGGTTCTGGAACCGGAACCGCGTTTCTTGGAACCGGTTCTGTTACGTATTCACGTAACAGAATAATTGTAGACTACTAGGTTAACTAACAATGTGCTTTATCACAAGGGTAGAAATACAATAGCAAGAGTACAATAGGAATAAGACTGTGTGTTGGAGATAGACTATGTTGTTGGTTGTTGACGTTGGTTGTTGTTGTAGGTTGGTTGTAGATTAAGAATAGGTTCCAAGCGTCTAAAAGCTAGCGCTTTTATACTATACCTAACACCTCCCTCCTTTAATTAAATTTAGACTATACTATTTTTATTGATTTAGACTATGTGTTTTTTTAACTTTCTTTAAATCATTTAGACTATGTTTTTGTTTTTTATCCATTTCACTTTTTTAGAATTATTTAGACTATGACGAATATCTCCAACAAGAAATACATACAAAGGGGCAAAAATACAATACATAAATATAAGGGGGCAATACAAAAAATTTTTTACAAATGAACAATAATATTATCACAAAATTTATTTATTTATTACAACAACATCATCTGGCTCATCTTCATCCGCTCGACGACGGAGCTTGATCGGTTGTCTTCGCGTATTCTTCGACTGTGTTTTTCCTTTGATTTATCCAGTTATTTAAATATTTTATGGGTTCTTCTCTATAACTTTGTGACTTTGTATTTTCGACTACCAACCTTTTTGTTGGTCTAATTATTCTTTTTTGAATATGTCATTGGACTTGGGCTGTTATCTACTCGAATAATTTGTCTTTCGTTTGGACTATTTATTTTAGGACTATTTATTTGGATATTATTTTGTCTATTTTTCCACCAAGAATTTACTGACTGTTGATTTTCATTATATTTACAGTTTCTTAACTGATTTATATGTCGACTTATTATTGCTCTCAATTTATCTGACTGAATTTTATATACAACTCCGTTCCGATTTACTATTTTTCCGACCAACCATTCTGTGTTTTTATTCTTACTGTAATTACTAAACAAGACTTTGTCTCCAATTTCGTATTTTCGGGATTTTGCTCCATGATGGTTATCAAACCACGACTTCATTTTTTCTCTTATCTTCTTCTCTCTCTATTATTTATAGAATTTGTTGACTTTTCTGGTTTGACTAATGATAATTCAATTCGTAATTTTTTATTTAAAAATTCTTCAGCAGGTGACTTTCCATTTAATGACTCATGGGGTGTGGCTCTGTAATTTAATAATACTTCTTGGAGCCAATTACTTTTTCCCCAATTTTTCTTCATCATCCTCTTGAAATAATCTACGAATCGTTCGACTTGTCCATTTGACTGAGGATGATATGGTGGACTATATACTTGGTTGATTCCCTTACTTTTACAATAATTTTTGAATTCGTAAGATTGGAATGGACTACCATTATCAGAGACTATGGTCTTTGGAAATCCGTAATGTGAGAATGCCCATTCTAAATTTTTAATTGAATCTTTGGCTGAAGTGGTAGTATTTGTAAATACTTCAGGCCATTTTGAATATGCGTCAATTATAATCATGTATAATTTGCCATCCTTACAAGGGCCTGCAAAATCAATATGAATTCGTTCCCAAGACTTATTTGGTACTGGCCAAGGACTTAATTCATTTTTAACTGGTATTTTAATCGTTTCTTGGCATGATTTACAATTTGCGGACATTTCTTCAATTTCTTTGTTAATTCCTGGCCAATAAACATACTCTCTTGCTAGATTTTTCATTCTAACAATTCCTGAATGTGAAGCATGTAATGACTCAAGGATTTTGTTTCTTAATGTCAATGGAATAACTACTTTGTTTACGAATAGAATACAGTCATCGACTATTTGTAGATTCTGTCTTCGGCTTGACCAAAATAATAATTCATGATTTTCTACTTGTTTAGGCCAGCCATTACAAATGTACTCTTTGACTTTTTTAAGAATTTGATCGTTTTCTGTTTCGATTCTAATTTGCTTGTTATCTACAGGGTAATTCTTCTAACATTATATTTAATACATGTTTGACTGTGTCTTCGACTTGGTTTTATCTCGTCTGGTGGACCACTATCAAATTCGACTAATGCAATTATTTTATCTTCATTTTCAATACTATTATTTATTAATCTTGAAAGACTATCAGCCATACCCATTTTGTCCGTACTTACAAATTCTATATCAAAATCATAATTTGTCAAAATTAATGCCCATCTTTGTAATCGCGAGGCGGTTTGGACTTTAATTCCTTTTTTATTTCCGAATATGCTTACTAATGGTTTGTGGTCTGTTCTTAATTTGAATTTGCGACCAAATAACATTTTATGAAATTTTTGGACTGCAAATACTAAAGCTAATCCTTCTTTTTCAATTTGCCCATAATTTTTCTCAGACTGACTTAAAGACTTACTAGCATATTCGATTGCTTTTTCACTTCCGTCAGGGAATTTGTGGGAGATCATAGCTCCGACTCCATAATTTGAGGCATCTGCTGTAACTATGATTTCGAATTGAGGGTCAAAATGTGTTAACAAGAGATCTGAACTTAGAATTGACTTGATTTTTTCGAATGAGGTCTCTTGTTCATCTTCCCATTTCCATTCTATATTCTTTTGTAATAATTTGTCTAATGGGCCTCTGACTTCGTGCATTTCCCTCACAAATTTTGCATAATAATTAATTGTACCCATGACTGATTTTAGTTCTTTAACATCTTTGGGTCTTTGTAATTTTTGAATAATTGACTTTTTCTCAGGGTCTGGTTTAATTCCTTCCTTCGAGACTATGTGACCCAAAAATTTTAATTCTGACTTAAAGAAATTGCATTTCTCTAATTGGATTTTTAATCCATAATTTTCAATCCTTTCGAATAATTCAAATAGGACTTCTTTTATGTTCTCTTTCATTTTTAGAGACTATGATCAGATCATCCAAATATGCAAATACTCCATTTAGTCCGCTTATTAATTCATCCATTAACTTTTGGAATATTGCAGGTGCTGACTTTACACCGAATGGTAATCGTTGTACTTCGAATAAGCCTCGATGCGTGTTTATATTGGCTAATTTTTTAGACTCGTCATCTAATTCAATTTGGAGATATGCATCACGCAAATCTAATTGTGAAAAGACTTTGTTTCCGTGCATCTCAGCCCAAATTTCCTGAGGTGTCGGTAATGGATACTTATTTAGCTCTAAGGCTTCATTTAATCCTGTTGAATAATCAATACATACTCTGATTTTGCCATTTGCCTTTTTAACGGCAAGAATAGGTGCTGCCCAATTAGCGAATTCAATTGGGTTAATAGCACCAATACTTAATAATCGGTCAATTTCATCTTCAACGGCTTTTTTGACTCCTATTGGTACTGGTCTAGCTCTAACAAATACTGGTTTTGCTTCCGACTTTAGATGAAGATGGGCTTTCATCTTACTACAATGCCCAAGGCCTTCTTCGAATACTCGACTGAATTTGTTTTTTAATTCTGTCTGGATTTCTGGACTATTACTTTCAACAACATATACTAATTCATTATTTTTGACCATGGACTTGATTTCATTTTGGAGTATGCTTGTAACTATTGGGTAACCCAATCTTTTTTCAAAATTGACTATCCAAGGTAAGCCGAAGAGGTTCATCTTTTCTTTGGTTACATAGACTAATAAGTTCTCTTCGACTCCATTTAGTTCGACTTTGCTAACAAAATTTCCTAAAATCGCGAATTCGTCTCCCGTGTAACTTTTACCCGAAAAATTGACTTTGGTTAGGACTGGGCTTCCGACTTTTTCCCAAGTATGTTCGTTAATGCAACTAATTTGTGCTCCAGAATCAAGAATGAATTCGACTTTAACTCCATTTAGCAAGACTTCTTTTTTTAACCAATCGAATTTATGCCCTGTCGCGACTGATAATATTTCGAATGAACTTTTTACTTTGTTGGGCTTGTACCACTCGCGAATTTTATCGACTAAGCTCATTTTTGTCTTCGGTTTTTTTAATATGATTCGACTGTGACCGCGCCAATTTCTGTTACGTATTCACGTAACAGAATAATTGTAGACTACTAGGTTAACTAACAATGTGCTTTATCACAAGGGTAGAAATACAATAGCAAGAGTACAATAGGAATAAGACTGTGTGTTGGAGATAGACTATGTTGTTGGTTGTTGACGTTGGTTGTTGTTGTAGGTTGGTTGTAGATTAAGAATAGGTTCCAAGCGTCTAAAAGCTAGCGCTTTTATACTATACCTAACAGGTTCCCGGAACCGAGAGAACACTGATCAGTAATAATATTCTTAATTCCGAATCTAGCATGAAATTTTATCACTTTTGACACTACAACAGTCTTAGGCACTTCGTTGTTAAGTTATTTTAATAAATGAGTAGCTAAACATTTGTTTAACAACTTTCTAAATTTTAAAAAATGCTAATCAATTATTGGAAATTAAAAAAAATTTCCCCTCACTCCCTCACTCCCTCATTCCACCCTTCCTCTCTTTCCATTCAATACTTTTATAGGTATTTTATAAAATAATGTTGATGGCACGCCTCTTCGTCTTACTTACTTACGCAAAATTTTTTATAGCCATTAAGCTGACCTTTCTTAAAATTTTCTTTTAAAAATTTGAAAAATTTTTTAAAATAATTTAAAATAAAATATTTTATGAAAATTATTTTAATTATTTATTTAATTACCGTATTTACTTTAGTAATTACCCTGGGTAATTATTTTTTCAAAGAGGGTGTAATTAATAGAGAGTATTTTATATATAATTAAAAAGAGAGTAATTCTTAGAGTAAATAATGTATTCAAAAATTTTAGAATTTTAAACAAATGCAAATATTAAAATTTTTTAAAATACATTTATTAATTTTTATACTATTTTTAAAATTGCAAGGTAAATATAAAATTAAAATAGGGCAATTAAAATTTTTTCGAATAATATTTTTTTAATTATTTGACAAATCTGAGTTACTTAATTATATCTAAAGATAAGGCTTATTTTGTACAATTCTGATATTATTCCAGTTGCTTTAAATATAAAATTTAAGGAACATTTGGTGGTCAGTGTTGTTCTACAACTGGAAGTAATCAAGGTGGATGTCAAGGTGGAGATAGTCCTGTTACTGGTATTATTCCAGTTGCTCATATTCCAGTTTCATCGCATCATGGTGGTCAAAGTCCAATTGAATGTCTTTCCCAAGGTTTTTAAACATTTATTTATAAAATGCTTGTAAACTTTAATTTATCAATTTTTAAGCTCATACTGGAGCATCTACCTCACAAGGTGAAAAAGGTAATACCGTATTTCCTCTAATTGAGCGCCGGCCGCTCTATTTTTCAATCAACTCTCAAAGGGCCTCTATTGGAGGGGGCCGTTCAACTGGAGGGGGCCGCTCTACATTTCATTTAAAAATAATAACAAATAAATAAGATCCAAAAACTTTTTTTAAATATAACTCAGTGAGAGTGTCATCCATCCATCCACGTGCGGCCGGCCCAACACCCTCCAGGAATCACCGTAGACGTTTTTTTTTTTGGGTTACTTGGGCCCCAAGGATGGGCATTTCCCGTTCCCGCCTTCCCGTTTTCCCGTCTTTTTTGGCTTCCCGTTTCCCGTCTCCCGTTTTTTGGGACGGGAAACGGGAAAAACTTACACTAGATATGCCAGGATTTTTTTGGACAAGCATAAAATTTTTAATTTTGGATAATTTTTTTTGAAATTTTATTTTGCCCATCCCTGTTGGGCCCGCTTCCTCATCAGAATTATTAACATTTACAACATCAATTTCTGAGTCACTCATTTTATTAATTGATATAAAGATCTTTCTAGATAATTAGAATAAAGAAGAAAAATTGAACTACATACATACTATGGCTATAAAAAGAGGGGCCGCTTTATTAGAGGGGGCCGATCAAATGGAGGGGGCCGCTTTATTTTACAATACCATCCCAAAGGGCCGCTCTATTAGAGGAGGCCGATCAATTAGAGGATTTGCGGTAATGTGAAAAAATTTGTCCTCGACACCATAAATAAGCTCATACCAGACATTGACGGGGCATTATCTGAAGTAGGAAGTAATTTTTGACTAAGTTGGGTAACGAAGTTGGTTAGGAGGTTGGCGAACTGAATCCTGCTGGTTCTCACTAATGGATTTTAAAATAAACCGACATTTTTCTAACAAAAAGAATTAAAAAATATTTTAAATGCGTAGATAAAAACTGTGAGACAGCAACTTGTTTTCATGATTTTAAATTTTACTCAGAAAATGCTATGACATTGGCACATCCGAGCGAAATTTCCGTATTATTTAACTAAGATTATCAAATTGGATACGGGGGTATTGGCAGAGTATGTTTTAATAGTTTTAATAATTATAAAAAATTTAATGTTGCTACCTTGTCTATGACCTTTACACCAATGAGCTATAAGTGTCGGGCCACAATCATAATAAAGTCATATATGGTGACTTATCTCTATTTTAAAATTTATAGCTTTATTTTTGACTTTTTATAGTTTTTCAGATAATAGTAAAACAAAAAGGCAGAGCCTTTATTGTTATTTTTATGCCCATAAATCAGGGCCATGATTATCACCATATATTATAATAGCTAGCATGCCATATATATTTATTTAACTCTTATTAATAAGATTTATCATGCATATTGGCTATCGAATTACAAATGTGTAGCTGTGAAAGTTATGCGTATAAATGATGGTAATGAAGAGCTTGAAGTTCTCAAATATTTTAATGACTTAGATGATCAAAATGAGAGAAGCTATGTTATAAGAATGTATGCTTAGTAAGTTGTAACTTAATTTTAAATTTTCTAAAAATTGAATGTAAGAAATATTGAATATTCCCCTCAACTTTTCCTTCCTCAAATCACTATCTCCATATGGCATCTCATCAATCAAGAAAGATTAAATTTTATTCAGATTTCTCACAGGGATAAAAATGAAACAATTATTTTTGGGTTTTATGCGATAATTCCGCGTTCCGAAAACCGTTTTAATTTTGTTTCGCTTTTTATTGTGAGATATCTGGGTAATAGTGCAGTTTAACCCCCCCTTTTTTTCCTCTATTTCTAGTCTCAAAATGGTCAAAAAGGATTATATTTTTCTTTCCCTTTATTTTCCTCAGGGCAGATATCAAAGTCAGAAAAAAATATTTTTGGTTCATTTAAAAGTAATCCTGGGTTTTATGCGATACTTCCGCATTTCGGAACCTATGGCCAGTTGCTCTTGTTACATGCGTCAGCATATTCATTCAAATTTTGGCTTTATTTGTTAAAATTTTTCTAATTTATTTAGTAATCGTTTTATTAAGCCAAACTTTAAATGAATAGGCTGATATTGAATGAATAGGCTAACGCATGTAACAAGACGAACTGTCCATAGGTTTCGAAATGCAGAAATATCGCATAAAACAAAAAATTAGCTTGATAACGAAGTAATAGAGGGAAGAAAAAATATCTGCCCTGGGGAAAATAAAGGAAAGAAAAATATAATCATTTTTGACCATTTTGAGACTAGAAAAATATAGGAAAAAAGGGGGGGTTAAACTGCACTATTACCGATATCTGAATTAATTGTTAGTGATATGTTACGGGAGGGCTTTGTATAAAAGCCCATAGTAAGGTTTAGTAGCCAGTGTTAGCATCAGTCTGGTTGGATCATTTTAGCCCAGCTTGTCACTGATTCCTTCGTCTGTTCCTTTCCCGTTTCCATTCTATTGTATTATCTTTTGTGATAAAGTGTTACCTTCGCATGTCGACATTCGGGACGTAACAAAAATCCCTGCATTTGAGAAGGAAGAAAGTCTAACCTTATTATGAGTCATTTGAGGAAGGAAAATGTGGGGGAAGGAAATTCAATAAGACCAAATTGAAAGAAACTAGTTACTTACTAAATATTTATTTGTAAAATAAGTTTCCGCTCAATTGTCAGAAATTGTTATTTATTCAAGATTTGCAAAGAATTTTTTGCAAAATAGCGTTCGGGACGTAACAAAAATCCCTGCATTTGAGGATTCTGTTCAATTGTTATATAGTCTAACTCATGAGTTAGAATTATTCTCTTTTTTATTCCAAAATAGGAATAATATATAAAAGAAAAACTTAAGCTTTTATTGAGATATTCTTTATAGATCTCGTTTAGCTTGATATTTAATTTAAGTGGTGAAATTTATAACGATATTTACATTGTTTTGGAGCTTGGCGGACAAAACTTTTATGAATATATGTATACTGATATTAGTGGAGATGAAATAACTAATAAAATTAAATGTGCTGCTAAGGCATTAGAGCAATTTCACAAACGTATAAAATCTACTTTTAACAAATTACAAACAAATAAACATTAATTTTAGACGGTTGGGGTCACTAGAGCGCTGCCACTAGAGCGCGCACTAGAGCGCCGGGCCACTAGAGATCGAGCTACTAGAGCGCGAGCCACTAGAGCGCCAAATTAATTATCCTATATATAAATTTAAAACTTTTGTCGGTTGTTTAAAAAACTGACCAGAGAATAAAAAAACATCAAAAAAGCAAACAATTTTCAATTTTCAAAAAACAAAATTGAGATCAAAAACAAATATTAACAAAACAAATAAAACAAAAATTAAGCATCCATATGATAATTGGAAGAGATACCGGTCAGAAATTCAATAATAGGTTGGGGATTAAAATATTGATGATCATTGGGAACAGGCTGTACATTATTATTTAAATAACGGTGAACAATGTTTAAAATGCGTCTGTCTGCATCACTGTATCGCTTTCCTTTCGGTGGAGGATCACGTCCGGCAACAAAGCTGGCAAGATTCGCATCGATTTGTTTCTGTTCCTCCCTCTGTTTGTCAATGAAGCGCCAGATTGGCGGATGTGTAGTCTTAAAGGCATTTTGCAAACGCCTATGGTTCGCCTCCACATGATTGTTAGTTCTGTCCATTTGTATCAAAGTCCGCTCATGAACATTCCACATTTCAACAGCAAAAAGCGGTTGAGTACGCCCTCCGTTCCAAAGTGGTCTACCAGTATAATACGTGAGCATCCTAGAATAAATTAGGATATTTTACATGAAAAATTAACCAGTTGAGAACGGGGTCGAGTTCAAAAGGCAAGTTTGTTTCTAATGCACGAATTCCCGCAGTTATTTCTTGTATGGGAAGAAATGCCATTGATGTGATCATCTTTGCTCTGGCTGCAAATTCGGGGTCAGTATTGAACCTCTAAATATGGGTATCTTGGTGTTAGACATGAAATTTAAAAAACCTGTGTAAGACCCAATTCGCTAATTTTCTTCCTCATGTTTCTGACCAAATGAAACAAACACAAGTGAATTGATGCAGTTGGAAAGACAGATTTTACGGCTCCTGAATTTAATGGTAAAATTAAATAAGATTATTCTCACCAATAGCACCAATCTCAAAATCCATTGAAACGGATTCAGGGGAAAATGCTGGCCAAATCAATTTAATGGAACGTAACATTCCACGTCTGAAATATTACTAGTTAGTTTGTAAAAATATTATAAGTTACCGAGCCAAAATCACATAAAGCTGAGAAAAATGTGCTGGCGTGATGGAAAACGTAGCATCCATGTACACTTTTCATCTCAGCCGCCCATTCGCCAAATGAAGCACGACCAAATATCAACATTCTAAAATTGAGGAACATAAATCTACTTCTTTTAGTGATGAGAGTAAAATTAAAGTAAAAACAAAAAATAAAACCTCTGATTCTCATCATACATTCCCGAATCAAAAAGCAAATACTGCTCATACTCCTCAGCATTCCTTCGATAGCGTTGATAAACCTCAGGAATTTGAAGTTCTTGAATTGTTGCTGGAATTGGAGGCGGAGCTTCAATCTCGCGTCGGACGCGCTTGACTATCTAAATATAAAAACATAATTAAATAAATCAAAAATAAACCTTTTTTGTCGCATTTTTTGAAGGCAAATTTGCAAGAACTGGAGTAGGAACCTGCTGTAGCATGCGAGTGCGAATTGCAGCCGGAGTGTCCATCGTTTCTTCCGCTTTTCTTTTCATTCCTGTAACAAGGCGTTGTGTAAATAAATTGCTGTTGAAATGTGGAATGTTCATGAGCGGACTTTGATACAAATGGACAGAACTAACAATCATGTGGAGGCGAACCATAGGCGTTTGCAAAATGCCTTTAAGACTACACATCCGCCAATCTGGCGCTTCATTGACAAACAGAGGGAGGAACAGAAACAAATCGATGCGAATCTTGCCAGCTTTGTTGCCGGACGTGATCCTCCACCGAAAGGAAAGCGATACAGGGATGCAGACAGACGCATTTTAAACATTGTTCACCGTTATTTAAATAATAATGTACAGCCTGTTCCCAATGATCATCAATATTTTAATCCCCAACCTATTATTGAATTTCTGACCGGTATCTCTTCCAATTATCATATGGATGCTTAATATTTGTGTTATATGTTTTGTTAATATTTGTTTTTGATCTCAATTTGGTTTTTTGAAAAATTGAATAGAATCTG
>ABLG01001355.1:0-11188 GCA_000172435.1 Meloidogyne hapla | reverse complement strand
TTTGCCAAATATATTATGGCATTTTGGCCTCTTCGGTGGCCATAAAAATTTTTCGTTTTGCCAAATATATTATGGCATTTTGGCCTCTTCGGTGGCCATAAAAATTTTTCGTTTTGCCAAATATATTATGGCATTTTGGCCTCTTCGGTGGCCATACAAATTTTTCGTTTTGCCAAATATATTATGGCATTTTGGCCTCTTCGGTGTCCATAAAAATTTTTCGTTTTGCCAAATATATTATGCCATTTTTGCTTCTTCGGTGGCCATAAAAATTTTTCGTTTTGCCAAATATATTATGGCATTTTGGCTTCTTCGGTGGCCATAAAAATTTTTCGTTTTGCAAATATATTATGGCATTTTGGCCTCTTCGGTGGCCATAAAAATTTTTCGTTTTGCCAAATATATTATGGCATTTTGGCTTCTTCGGTGGCCATAAAAATTTTTCGTTTTGCCAAATATATTATGTCATTTTGGCCTCTTCGGTGGCCATAAAAATTTTTCGTTTTGCCAAATATATTATGGCATTTCGACCTCTTCGGTGGCCATAAAAATTTTTCGTTTTGCCAAATGTATTATGGCATTTTGGCCTCTTCGGTGGCCATAAAAATTTTTCGTTTTGCCAAATATATTATGGCATTAGTATTAAACCTCAACTTAGTGTTGAGAAAGTTCAATTTAAATATTTTAAGGCCGGGGACATAATAATGTCAAAATCGAAAAATATGGCCCTGCTTTGATAATTTTTTGTCAATTTTATGATCTAAACATAAAACTTTTCTTTTTATTATTTTATTAAAGAGCATAGCTTTATTTCTACCTTTAATTTAATTCTTATTAAAAACATGTAAAAATAAACATTTCCGTTAAAGCTTAAACAAACAAATTTAATTTTTCAGATTTTATTATTTTATATAAAATATTATTCAAGAAATGCCATAGCATTTAATTTAATTTAGTTTTATGTAAATATTTTTCTTTTATTTTCGATAAATTTCTTTTTAACTTTAATAATAGTTCCAAATAATTCTATAAATTTATTTAAGGGTGAAATTGTGAAAATAAATGTTTAATAGATAGTGTATTTCCATCCATTCAAAAACTAGTATTTTTAATTAAATTTTAATTACTACGAGGCTCAAAACTTATGTTACAACCTAATTAAAATTTAAATATTTAAATTTTATAACATACAATTTCTAACAATTGACTTTATTTCTAAAAAACATTCTTCATAATAGTTCGCCCATATTATTATTTAAAATAAATTAAAAATTTTTTTTATTATTATCACAAGAGTAAGGCAATAAAAGTGGCCCAACCTTCTGCTAAAAATTTACATTTTATAAATCTCATTAAATTGAGGGTTCGCCTTAACAACTCCAAACAACTTCCTCCCAATCCAAGATCTTTATTTTTTACTTTTTTTCAGAAAATGTCATTCTTTCACTCTTCTAACAATTCTATTATTGAAATTAATTTCATCCCAGCATTAATTGGCTCACTAATTGGGTTAACATCCTTCCTTTCAATCACCACAAATTTATCAATTTTAATTGTTTTATTACGTTCAAAATTATTAAAATCAAATCCTTTATATATTCTTGCCTCGTTAAATTTTTTTAATGATTCATTTCATGGATTTGGATGTTTGGCATTTTTGGCACCTACTTCTTTTGCTCAGGTAGAATAATAAAAATTAAATTTCAAGACTCTTACTCCACTGAGACTAAAGGATGATGTCATCTCTCCTTCTCTCTAATTGGTAGAGCTGTCCAAGACTCTTGGTCTTGAGTCTTGACTCAAGACTTTTCTTTGGTTTTTTCGGTCTTGGTCTTGAGGTGAAGTCTTGGTCTCGACATTTTGAAGGTTTTAGAAATTTACACTAGATAATTTATTAATTTTCACAAAGTCAAAAAATTTTCGTCTAATCTCAGAAAAAATGAATTTTTCTCCACTAGGATCCATATAAATCCAAAATTTTCGCCTGCGGCGCTATAAGAAATGTACAAGCGTACATGTCACAAGCTTCCATGTCATATGAAAAACTTGATTTTTTCAGGGGTGTCATAATTTTGAAAAATCACACAAGTAACAAATAAAAAAATAAAACTGGACTTTCGCGCCGAAGGCGCGCGAACAATCGAAAATTTGTCCCTCCGGGACCAAAAATCTTGAGTCTTGGAGTCAAGTCTAGTCTCGAGTCTTGGAAAATTTTCGGTCTTGGACAGCTCTACTAATTGGAGAGGTATACAGTACTCAGAGGCTGAACTTACAGTAATATTTCCTTAAATAAAAATTTTTCTAGAATTATTTGTTTAAAACTTTGGAGCCATTTCAACCACTTTGGATATTCTTTATGTTTGTATTTCAATTATCCTATTATTCCTCACTTTTGATTTTAATTGCTATTGCTATAAATAGGTAAAATTAATAAAATAATAATCACAAAAAGTCTTTTTAAAGACTAATAGCTGTTGTTTTACCCGAAAAGTCTCATTTAATTGATCATCGTTCCGTTCGAATTATCGTCATAATAATTTACCCAATTTCAACGTTCTTAGCTTTATTTGCAGATTTTATTCTTCCTTGTTGTCGGTTAATTATAAAGTATAATTTTTTTAATATTTTTAATTATTTTTAAGTACAAATTATTCATTCAAAACTTTTTCTTATCAATTCTTTATTTGGAATGATTCGACAATTAATTATAAAAATATGTTAATGGATTTGCCTATGAATATTATTACAACTTTAATTATTTTGATTTGTTATGGAGCTGTAAGTAAAGTTTAAAGTTTAATTATTGAATCAGTTTATAACGTTACTTCATTTGATGAAAGATAAGTGACCGTGTACGTGATATTAATAAATATATTTTGAGATTTAGAAGGGAAACCTCTAAAGCTATGGATGAAATGCTGAGTTCTCTTTTTATAAGAATGGCGATTTGAATGAATATCCGTGAGATCCTCGGTTAGAGAGGATCTCATCTACCATACCATTCACCCAATAAATTAACAGGCATTCATAAGTATTAAAAGAGTTAAGTTATTTAATCAAAACTATAAGATGGGGCTGTCCATTACTTTCTGTGGTAACTGGTATGCCCAAATCTAAGGGCATCATTAATAAGTGTATCTATCTGAATATTCTATATAAACAGATTCTTTATCATCTCACAACCTTTATTTCAATAGATTGTCACTAAAGTAATTCATTCCAATCACAATAATGTAATAAAAATGTCTACAGATACAGACCTAAAAAAGATTCGACGTAAAAATGAATTAAAATGTGCCATACAATTTGCAATAATTTCAACAGTTTTTATTGGTAACTAATCTGATAATTTATTTAAATTATTTATTTACAGCTACTTGGGTCTCTTTTCGTATTTTTCCTTTAATTTTTTCTTCAAATAATCCAGAATGGTATTCCCTAACTGCATTTTTTATGATATTAAATATTTCTTCTAATGCGATAATTTATATTACAATGAATAAAGAGGTTGGGGAATTTTAATTAAATTTTTCTGTTTTTAAAAATTTAATTAATTAGGTTAAAAAACAAATAAAAATTTCTGTTTATAAACTTATTGGTTTACCAACTACTAGTTTGTCTATTTCAACGGTTCAAAATAATTTAAATAATAACAATGGTAGAGAAAGATGGGCAAATCAAAGAACAACACAAATTTGAGGATGACTAGCTTGATGAAAAAATTTAAGAAAACAAAAAAAATTATTTTTAATTCTGTCTGATAGAGTTTGGAAAATTTACTTTCAAAAACGCGAGAAAAATTGTAATCCTTTCATTAAAGATAAAAACTTTAATATGAATACAATATAATTTTTTATTTTAGTAAATTTGTTTAAAATTTGTAAATAAAATCCTCTATTTTTTATTACTTTAAATCTTTTTATAATAAATCTCATGTAATAAACCGAATATTGGAAATAAAAAAATCAGTATTCTTTAGTGATCGTTTAACATTAACGATCTTTAGTGATCGTTAATGTTTTGAAAAATGGTCGCAAATTTTGAAAAAGAGCCACATGCGATTTTTTTATAATTTTTACTCAAAATTTTAATTTTTAAAAGTAAATTCAGAGTAATTTTAAAACTATGATTTATCTTATTTTTGTTCAGAATTTTGAAAATAAAGTATTTTTATTTCTTTGACATAGACCTACAATATGTACCTACTACCTACCTTTAATTATCAATATTTTAATAATTATTGGTCAAAAACACAAAAAATTAAAAACACCAAAAAATAATATTTTTATGAGTAATAAAATTTATTAATCCCAAATAAAAATGAAAGAAGAAAATAAAAATTTTTTAGTTTAGCGAGTTTCGTAAAGAAAAGTTTTTTTTCTTATCATTCTCAAAATGTAATAATAAACAATGCAATAAACAATTTTGTGTAAAAAACGCCGCCAAAACGTTTTCCGTTGTTTACCGAAAATATTGAAGAAAAAACGGGAAATTTGTTAACTTTTTTCAATTTTTTTTAAATTTTTTGCCTGCGCATACACAAAAGGTGACAGGTTAATCCATCAATTTTTTAAAAAATATTTTAGGGGTAAAAGTGTGGAAAGTGTACAAAATTTTTTTCTCTCTTTCTTTAACTCCTAGAAAAAATGCCCAAATGAGAGAAAAACAAAAAGTTTTAAAAAACCTGTTCATTACTGGATGGAATAGATAAAAAATAAGTGAATGTAATAAAATTTAAAAATTTTCTAAGCAAATAGATTGAAGAAGATAAAAAGAGATAAATTAAATATATAAGAAGAGAAATGAGAGTAATAAAATAAAAAAAATCAAACAAGTTTAACTTGAGATAAGAATGGACATGTGCGTAAAAACATCGTCAAAAATTGAAATTAAAATAATGATGAAATAAAGAAAAAATTTACTTAAGTGAAATATACATTAGACAATATACAAGAATATTTACAAAATAAATTAGTACCTTTAAGCAGAAATCAAAATAATTATAAGAAATATCCTTCCTATTAATTAAGAATGTTTGTTAGAGTTCATTTTTTAATTTTCTTATTTAGTTGAACTAAGTGATAAGATCTAGAAAAATCTTGGTACTTAACTCTAGAAATCAGTTAATTTGTCTGCTTCTCGTTAATAAATTTTTAGAAATGTTTTTTTAATAATTTGTTTTTGTATTAAAAGCTTCACCTTCACTCACCATCTTCCAGTCGTAGCGCAACCTCTCAACACCTTTCAAGAAAAACGGCGCCGACTTTGTTTTGTTTTTTACAAATATTTGTAATATTTTGTTGTAATTTTTGCATTTTTAAAAAATTTTGCACGTTCTAAATATTAGCTAGAAGAAAGGAGAGTTTTTCAAAATAAAGGGAGAGAAAAAAAAAGAAAAAAAAGTGGGGAAAAAAATAAACGCGCAGTTAAAAAAAATCAAAGAAAGAGAAGAGAATGTTATTGTTTTACATAATATACACTTTCTCAATTTTGTTTTATCAAATGATTGATATTTCTTACCCAAAAATGATTAAAGGACTAAGAGAACGTGGTTACTTTAAACAAACTTTTTTATTAAACAAACATTATCATAAACAATTTGGCAAAAAGGAGGCGTTGTCTCCTTTATAAATTTATTAAAGATGTAGTATAAAAGTGTTCGAATCAAAACAAGTAGATCATTCTCATTTTTAATTTAATTTCTATTACCACATTAAAAATATAAAAAACAAAATGAAAACCTCAGTTTTGTGCTTATTTTTGATTATTTCTATAATTTCGATTTATGCCGAAGAAACTCACGATCATAAAGTGGAGGAGGAGACAAAAGAAAAACGTGCAGAGAAAATAACACCAATAGGAAAGAAGCACGTAGAAGCAGAAGAAGAGACTAAGCCCGAAACTTCTGGTGCTGATGAACGTGAAAAGCGTATTACAGGAAAGAAACCTACAGAGAAAAAACCTGTTGAGGAGGTTTCTGATGAAACCAGGTGAGAATTTTTAAACTTACAGTAATCTTATTCTCAATTTAAATCATCCTCAATTTTGATTTAGTTACTACAAAACACTAAAATTATTGAGACATCTTAGAAGGATTATTAGACTAGGGATTACTTAATCATTTAGTCATTAACAGGGATTGTTTTTAATCGAAAAATACTCAAAAAATTGAAAACAAATTTATCGTAACCTTAAAGAGATATTAGGAGTAGCCGAAAAATTTTAATGAACATTTAATGTTGATGAATATACCTATTATAATTACAGAGAAAAACGCATAGCTCCTAAAGAAAAGATTACACCAAAGAAGCCCGCTGAAGCAGATGATGAAAAAGTTGAGGAAGAGACTCGTGAGAAACGCTTAACTGGCACCCCAAAGAAGGAAAAGCCAAAAACCGCCGATGAAGAACACAAAGTTGAAGAAGAGACTCGTGAGAAACGCTTAACTGGCACCCCAAAGAAGGAAAAGCCAAAAACCGCAGATGAAGAACATAAAGTTGAAGAAGAGACTCGTGAAAAACGTGTGGCCCCTGCAACAAAGAAGGAAAAGACAAAGCCTGCTGATGAAGAAGCCGAGGAAGAGACTCGGGAAAAGAGAACCGCACCAAAGAAGGAAAAGACAAAGACAGCCGATGTGAGTTAAATATAATGAATTAAATTGGGAAAATGAAGTTTAGATTAAGTAAAAGAAATGGAAATCTAGAGATAAGTGTGGAACATTTACAGTAATTTTTGTGGTTAATGTTTAATTTCAGAGTCAACAAAATCTATTTCAGTCCATTTTCGATCTCTAAAAAGAATTATACCCTCTTTCTATCTGAAATAATTATTTTAATAATAATTGGTCTAATATTATTCAAATAATTTTCGGACCATTGTAGTACGTTAAAGTTTAATAGGATGGATGGAGTGTTTTAGACTGACTCTACTTTTTAACCTAATTTCTAATAATTGTTAAAAATCAAAATAAAAATTTTTTAAAGAAAAAATATTTTTTTTCAGACAGAAGCTGAGGAGACCCGAGAGGAGCGTATGACAAAGAAAACTGGCGCAGAGAAAAAAACAATGCACACACGCGCAGCTCGTGCAACAAAAACGACTGGAACAAAAACAATAGAATCAAAAGGAAAGGGACATTAAATGAGTGATCTGTCTATTATATTTAGTATGTAGATTTAAGTGAAAGAGAATGAGATGATTCAATCTTAAATATTTTTATAATTCTTTCATTTTTTGACGACAAAAATAAAAGAAGGCTTTTGTATTAAAAAATTTCATAATTTTAAATTTATCTTAAAAATCAACAATACTCAAAAATGGCGAAAAAATTAAATTGTGGTAAATGGATATTTAATAAATATAAATTGAAAGTGAAATATTTTCTTCAAAAAATTTAAATCAAGAATTACATATTATAATGACAAAGTCATCACAAAAATTTTAAATCTAACTAAAAATTTTTCATTTTTTGCTCTTTTTTCTATTTAAATTTAATGGTCAAAATAATAATTTCTCCAATTTCTCCAACTTTTTGAAACTTTATCCAAGTGATATTCTAAATATTTCTAAACTAGCTAAGAAAAATTAAATAAAAATACATAGAAACGAAAGATGAAATGATAGAATAATCGTGAAACTCGGATTTCTTTAAAAATGCTTTTAAAAAATCTTTACTGATTCACATTCTTCTTTGTTAGGTCTATACGATTTAGCTTCTGGATGACATCATCAGTAGGATTCCACTTTTGTATGGCCGGCTGGAAAATTTTATTTTACTTTTTTAGTCTAAAGAAATAGTTTTTTGACATTTTTGTAATGTTAAGTAATAATGGCATTGAATTAAGGTCTTAACTAAAAATAAAGTATTTGTTAGCAAACATTTAGGCTTATGTTTTTGTTGGAGTAGGACGCGATCGTGATTTGACTATCCAGTTAACACCATAGTTTACACACGAAACTCTTTTTCGAAATTAATCATTTAATACCCGAAACAATAACAAAATAACTAAAATCCAAAGGCAGAACCTTTGTGGTAAATGAATACTTTGCAGGCAAAAACTGAAAGAAAACAATTACTAATACTTACCACATCAACTTTATCTAAATAAGAATTGAGGCCTTCAACATTCAATGACTAAATAAATTTTATATATTAGTTTAAATCTAACAATTTGTTAAGTGTCTAAAGAAGAAATAAAATACTGTCAAATTGAGCGTTTACCTTCAGAACAACAGGAACTTTGATATTACGAGAATCTTAAACATTTATTTATTTTGTTTGACTTACATATTAAAAATATTAATTGATAATAAATAAAATTTCAATTCTTGTTTTAAAAAAATAAAATAACGTAAATTCGGGTATACAGATCCCCGGGGCTCTAAGTTTCAACCATCTTTCTAAGGGATATTTAAGGGGGAGGCTCTACTTCTTTGAGGGGCTGTGTTTCAGAATTTACGGTAACAACATGAGACATATCATATAATTTAAATGAATTTATAAATTTTTTTAAATTTTAATTAAATAACGCTTTCTAAACCCTAAATTTTAACATACTTTTATGAACACCTCCAACAGCATTTAAACGTAAGAGTCCTTGATTAATAATTATTTTTTTCTGGCGAAATTAAACAATTTTTAAAATACCTTCCGTTATATCTCCAACACTTTCCGCTTTTTTAGAGGTATTTTTAGAAGGCTTTCCACAATAACAAGCTTGTATAAAAACAAAAGTAAATATCACTAGAATAAGAAAGAATTTTGCCATTCTTTGTTAGGGTTGTGAAAGTTTTTAAATTTAAAATTTTTTGAATGATACTCCTCTTTAATGAATCCGCTTTTAAATAAAATAATTTTACATTTGATGGAGAGGGTGAGGGAGGTAGAGGGGCGGGATGAGTGATTGCTGGCATGGAATCTTCCTATTGCTCGCCTTCGTTGTTTAAGGAAGGGAGGGAGTGGAGAGAGGGAAGAAGGAAGGAAGGGGGATGGACTTTGAGGAGGGGGTTGTGATGGCTGGCATGGGATTTATTGTTTAAAGGAATTTTTTATTGCCATTCGGAGGCAATAAAAATTCGGAGGCATTAGGAGGCAATAAAAAATTTAAAATTCAATAATCGCTACATCTGTGTGGAGGAAAGTAGATGTGGAGGAAAGTCAAGCAATTCTATCACAAAATTTTTAAATTAGCCTAAATATATTTTAATTTTATAACTTGTGCTAAGTTGTTTCTCATTTAAATTTTACGGTCACATATTAAACAATAATTTCTCAAATTTTTGAAAATTTATCCGAGTAGTTTTCTAAATGTCTTTAAAGAAAATAAAATAGAAATATAAATAAAATGACAGAATAATCGGTATATATCTAATAAACTCGGATTTCTTTAAAAATGTTTCTCAATTAAACAAATCTTCCCTCAGTTTTGTTTGTTTTTGTAATTGATGTTCAATCCATCCATGTTCAAACTATCAGCAGTTGGGACCAGCTGAAAAGTTTTTTTAAATATAAATTAAAATTTCAATTTTTTACAAAGGAGAAATTATCATCCACCATAGAACTCGAATCATCGATGTTCATTTCTTCTATGTTCGCATTGGGTAAATGAGCTGGAGTTAAGGCCGGCTGAAAAAGTATTTTAATATAAATTAATATCTATTTTCTATTTTTTACAAAAGTGAAATTATCATTCACTCCAGAACGTGAGCCATTTAAGTTCAATCTATCCATATTCAAATTATCTACAGTTTCGACAGGCTGAAAAAGTTTTTTTATATAAATTATTTTTATTTACATTTTTTACTCAATGAAAGTTATAATTTAGGAAAACTATCGGAGAAGTTAGCTATCGGAAAAACTACTATTGAATATATTTCAGGGGCCGCATCATAAAATTGAGGTAGGAGAACCTGTTATGATCACCAATTTCTCTTACTATAGTAAGGTAAAGGGTAAAAACCGCTGGTGGAGATTTTTTAATTTTTAGCATTTTAAATGAAGCATATTCACTCTTTTGTTTTTAATTGAAATTATTTTTAGGAAATCAAAAAATTTAATTAGAAAATTTATTTAAATAAAAAACGCTTGTATGATACTTTATACCTACCTTGTTCTGTTTTATCTTCGGCTAAATAAAAAATTTTTTATTTAATGCAATTAAATAGTTCTATAAAATTTTTAAATAGAAAATAAAGAGATAAAAGGCATAAAAACCTAAAATTTACTTTTTTCTGCACTAGATTTATATTAAGCCCTCGCGAACTGCTACCTTAAGTTATTAATTTAATAATAAATAAATTTAAATTCAGGTTAAAAAAAATTTTTTTTTGGTGAAATCGGAGAAACTTTAGGTTTCATAAAAATTTTAATTAAAAATAGGATTGTTTTTTTGATGAAATATTAAATTCTCAATAATAAATTTTATCGTAAATTTAATAAACCTCCATATCTACAATTGATTGTTCCTTAAGTAAATTATTTTCAATAAATTTTAAAATACCTTTCGGTTTATCTCGAACACTATCGGCTTTTTTAGAGGTCGGTGAACAATAACAAGCTTGTATTAAAACAAAAGTAAATACCACTAGAATAAGAAAGAATTTTGCCATTCTTTTTTGGGGTTGTGAAAGTTTCAAATTTAAAATTTTTTGAATGATAATCCTCTTTAATGAATCCGCTTTTAAATAAAATAATTTTACATTTGATGGAGAGGGGGAAGGGATTTAGACGGGCGGGTGAGTGCTGGCATTTTATTTAATATTTCCTCCGAAATAGCATTATTGCAATTGCTAATTCCTTGAGGGAGTGGAGAGAGGGGAGAAAAGGAAGATGGAGAAGGGGGGAGGGTGGTTGTGATCAATGGCATAGGAGTTGTCTTGCGTTTAAGGGATTTTTTATTGCCTTAAATTGGAGGGTGTAAAAAAGAGGGAAAGAGGTGAGGGAGAGGGGGGGGGGGGTGAGGGTGATAATAGCAAGGCATTTTTCTATCGTTTAATTGACTTTTTTACTCCCTTAAATTCGAAGGCAATAAAAAATTTAAAAGTCAATAATCATTATCTTATTCGATGGAGCAGAGGAAGGGAGAGAGTGGAGAGATGGAGGGAGATAGGTGGTGTGTGATGGCTGGCACGGGATTTTTCTTTAAAGGGGATTCGACATCACGTGGATGCTCTTTTTTAGCAATTAAAT
>ABLG01001357.1:0-42534 GCA_000172435.1 Meloidogyne hapla | reverse complement strand
TTTTTTTTAAAGGAATTTAAAAGGAATTTTTTCTATAAAATTTTTTAAATTTATTATATATTTTCTCTTTATTCATTTCATTTTTTGTTTTTGCCTTGAATTTCCTTTAATTATTTCTTTTTTACAATAATTAGTTCCTTCAATACGTTCTTGATTTGGATAACAAAAATAAGCTTCTTCAAAACCTAATTCTGAATTTGGTTTTCCTTTAAAAAATAATTTTTCAAAAAATATTTTTATTTAATTTTACCTAAAACTTTCATTGCATTTGTATATTGAAATATTCCACCTTTAATTCCAATTAAAAGTACTGATTGAACGGTTGAATTAGCATCAACTTTTGAATTTTGTATTGGATCTCTTTAATAAAAAGTCTTTTTTTAGAAATAAATAAAACTCTGGTTTAATCTCATTATTAAATAAAACCAACTTATTAGCTATAAAAGTAGCATTTAAACGATAAATTTTTGATTGATTTTGTTCATTTAATTGTTCTCCAGTTACTTGAAGACGTCCACAATCATTATTATTAAATTGTTTTTTCTCATTTTCTGAATTTGTTTGTTCATTAGAATCACCACAAATAAGCCAATCTGTTTAGAAAAATATTTCTTTAAAAATATTTTTAAAATATACAAACGTTTATTAACAAAACGAAGTGATGCAAGTACACTAATAAAATAAATAAAAAATAAATATTTAATTTTATTTATTCTCTAAAACCTTTTTCTCATAACAGAATTCCAATTAGGAAGTTTATTTACAGTTTCTATATCAGCATCTGGATATGTTATTTGTAGACGAACAACACGAACAGCTGGTTCTACTAATAATGATTGATTATTATTTGATGTTTTTGTTATTTGTCCAAAAATTAAAAGAAATAAATTATTTGAAAATAATAATAAAATATAAATAAACATTTTTTTAAATATTCTTTAAAAAATAAAGAGAATAAATAAATTCTTTTTTTTTTAAAATTATTTATGCTTACTACAACAATTATTACCCTCTTACAAACCTTAAAAGTACTTAACCTAACTCAACTTATATATTTTAAAAATCGTGACCCTTTTTTTTCTTTTAAGAACAAAAAATTGGGATTATTAATGTGGATTTGAGAGAAATAAATAAAAAATATATTTTTGGTTAAAAAGAAAATAATTATAGAAAATATATCTTTTCTTATTTGGTAAATTATAAACCGGAAATGTTTTTTAGATAAAAAAGATGTAATCCATTCATTTCTAGTTTTTTACAAAATAAATGAAATATATAAAATAAATTATTATTTTTATTTAAATAAGCTAATTTAATTTAATAAATAATTTAAATAATATAATTTATTTAAAATAAATTTAAAAAATTATATAATTTTATTTAAATGTTTGAAAGACTTTTAAAAAACAAATTTAAAAAAACTTTTTAATTTATTTCTTCTTTTCTCTTTAAATTAATTTAAGAAGAATTATCACAATGTACACCACCACAAAAACGTCTAGATCTTTCTACCATAGAATCTACTAAATTATTTACAAATTCAAATCCAGCTTTAATTTGTATTTGAGCATTTCCTGTTGTATCAGCAATTATCTAATTTAAAAGAAATTAAATACCTTTCTTAAAATTAAATTAAAATAATTAATATAACTAATTAAATACCTTTCTACATCCAACATTAAGTAAAGAATCTATACCCAAATTTTGACTACTTGGTTTATTTTTAATACAATTATTAAGTGCATTATCAATAGTAGATGCCCAATCATTTGTTGATGTAATTCTTTTAATTAAAAACAAAAATATATTTTTATTTTATTTTTTACATTCTTAGGGAATATTTATTTATATTTAAAAAAAATAATTTTCTTACAATTGTCTTTTAATATTAGAAACACATTGATCAACTTTAGAACCAGATCCAATAGAAGGAGCAGCCCTAGACCCACTACCATCAACAGCTTCTTTAATAGCATCAGCTATACCAGCAATTCGTTGTTTTAAATCATCCCTAGCTTCATCAATACATGCACAGACAGCTGCTTTTGTTGTTTTTAATGGGGTAATACATTCTGCATTTTGAGCACCAATTTGATCACAAGAATTAAATACTTTAAAGAGAAAAATAAAATAAAAAATATTAAAAAAAAGAGGATTGAAAAATATGTGTATTTTATCAGAATAATTAAAATTATATTCTTTTTTTTTTTCAATAAATTAAAAATTTATTTGAAATTATATTTAAATAACCTCTGCAATGTTTTTGGTAAAAACCAAGAAATGGTGATTTTAAACATTCTTTAGTTTTAGCTGCACGTTCAGGTTTACGTTCAGCACAAAATGTAAGACGAGAATGTATCCAAATATAATCAGAAATTGAATCTATTACCTTTTTTTTAAATAATTTAATTAATTTATTTTCTTTTAATTTACTTGTTCTCTAAGTCCAAAACCTCCTTCTTCCAAATCAGGTATTTCTGGAATACCTCCAAAGTCTGATACTTTTTTACGTAAACAACTTTCTGATTCTACAGCTATAGCTTTACTTATTTGTTCTCTAATACATTTTTGTTCATCGGCAGGGGTGGACAAAATTGCTTTAATTGCTCCAGTGGCAAACTAATAGAAAAATAATTTTTAAATTGAAAATTTTTAGAAATTTCTCTCATATAAATTATCGGGAAAGGCAAAGATTAACTCAGGAAGAGAAAGGAAATATTTATAAAATCTGTCGGTTTCAATATAATTTATTAGGGAGAGAAAATTTAATAAAAAATTACAGTCGAATCTCTCTACTGTGGCACCCCCTCCCGTGTCACTTTCCTTGGCGTGTCACAAAGAAACTCATTTGGCTGGCCGCAGTTAAAATTGTTCTACGCAAAATTTCCCTCCTGTGTCACTTCTATGATGTGTCACTTTCTCTAATATATCACACGGAGCCGGTCCCTACAAGCAAAAGTGACCTTCCCTCATAGATCACCCAATAAATTTAGCAGCAATAAATTGAAATTTTCAATCATAAAAATTTTTTGGCGTTTTTTTGGCGTTATTTGAAATTTTTTTCTCCAAATACTAAAGCAGAATCTCAATTTTTTTCAGATTTTTTCTGGGTCGAAACAAGTAAATGAAGAGGACAATGATTATTATTCGAAGATAGAGCCAAAAACTTAAAGCAAAAAACAATTTTTGATTATTTTTCGCTAAATAAATAAAATTTTTAATGGAAATCTCTCTGTTGTGTCACACCTATCTTTCTTGGTCTTTTTCTCTCTCTCATGTGTCATTCCCTTCCTGTGTCACCTTCTCTAATGTGTCAGCACAACTCGGTCCCGAGGGGTGACACAGTAGAGAGATTCGACTGTATATATTTTAAAATGAGAGAAATGATTTTCAATTAAATTCAAAAATTTACAGTTCTACAAATAGAGCAATCTCTCAAAGGACCATTTCTGTCCCAAGCTTTTTGTTCCAAATCAGAAACCGAAAGAACACAACGTTCTTGATTATTAGCATCTGCAATATTTTGTGCAAAACAAACACTTGCTGCTTTTCTATATTTAATAAAAACTTTCAAATATTTTTTAATTAAATATCACACCTTGTATGTAATTTTAATTCTTCTTCAAAAGTTGAATATTCTTTGTCAATTTCTTCTTTAAGACAATTTAAATAAATATTTAAAGATTGTTTTGTATCACAATTATTTTCAGCAAAAATATTAATTAAATAAATAAATAAAAATATTAAAATAATTATTGGAGAAGAAGACATTTTTTAATAAAAGAAAAGAAAAATATTTTTATTTATAAATTCTAAGAAAATAAAAAAAATAATTAATAATTAATAAAAATATTTTAAATTAAATTATAACAAAAAATAAAAATATTCTTTTTATTTTACATCAATTATCTAACAAACTCAATGGAAATACTCAGAGAATTTAATAATAATAATTGTTGCGAAAATTTTTATTTTTTATTTTATACAAAAAATATATAAATATTGTATATAAATTAATTTTTAATATTTTTTTATAAAAATACTTTAATATAAAATAATAATTTTAAAAAATTAATCAGAATTTTTAAAGATTTTTACAAAAATATTTTCTTTATTCGACGTCTATTTGATTGGCGCCTTTTTATATGAATGAAGGGATTTTTGATTAAAAGAAAAATAATATTTTGTGGATATAAAACTTTTAGGAATGAAAATAAATAAATAATTAGAGCGAAACGAGAAAGAAAAGAAAGATTTATTTTTAAATTGCGCAGAATTTAGGACAGAAACAAATCAAATAACAGTGTGGAATAAATAAAAAGATATATATATTTATGATTGATTTTCGATTCTTTATATAAAAATATTAAAAAGGAAAATATTTAAATAAAAAAATTAGGAATTTCTGTAAAATTTCCTAAAAAATAATATCGGAAATAAATTTTGGATTAATTGATAAAATTATTTTAAAAAATAAAAGAAATTCTGTGCTTTTTCCCTTTAAATAATTAATTATTCATAATAATTAATAAAAAAATATTAATTTTTATACATAATTAAAATTGATTACAAAAAGATATATAATTGAGATCAATTACCTAGATTAATTTATTTAAAAATATATTTATTTTATAGACTCCTCCCCCCTCTTTTCTTTTCTCTTATTGGTTAGAGCCATTTTGTTGGCCATAACTATTTGGAGAGGAAACTACAGCCGTTGAAGCAACACTGGAAATGCCACTTTGTTGTTTATAAAAATTTCTATAAATTTCATCTGCAGCTGTTTCTGTTGAACTAAAACAGCTTAATTGGGGACTGAAAAAGTGAAAAATAAATTATTTTTAAGAGAAGGAAATAAAGAAAACAAACCCTCCAATAACTTGTCCAAAAGAACTCATTGCACCATAAGGACTCATATTCATAGTATTTGGATAGGTTGCACTACTCATTGAACGACTACTTCCCATTGGGTATGCAGCTGCTGAACACCTAGAAATTAAAAAGAATTTTTAGAGTTCCATGTATAAAAAATTTGGAGTACGTACATAAATACTAGTTTGAGTTTCTATTTCTATTTTGATAACATCCAACCATATATTCTTATTTAATTTAAAGATTTTATTGGATTTTATTTTTATCCGAAAAAACCGACCGAGCCTCTAATCTGTCTCTAATTTTTACGAACCATTTACTAATTAAAATTTGTTTCAGAATTTTACCAATAAGCATCAAGTCCATTTCCACTTCCATTACCCCCATTACTACTACTACCACCAACATTTCTTCCATTAGTTCCAGAATTATTTCCATAAGCATTTACTGAACCTAAAGTTGATTGAACTAAAGCATCAGCACGAGCAACCGCTGCTTGTTGTTGTTGATGGTGATGTTGGGCTAACATATTAGCTTGGGCTTGTGCAAGCATTGGACCTAAATTTGCTGAAGAACCTCCAACGACTGCAACTGCTGTGGCAGCTTTTTCTAATTGTTTCTTTTGTTTTCGATACTAGAGAGGAAAAAATGAGTTAAATAAAATTTTAATTTTACTATTTTTAATAAGATAAACCTTAGCACGTCTGTTTTGGAACCAGACCTGAAACAAAATAGTATTTAAAATATATAAATCATTTAAATTTAACAAAAAATTTTTTTCTTAATCTTTAAAAGTTAATCCATTCACAAAATTTAAAATCCTTCTCTCAATAATTCATTCCCCAATTATTTCATTTCTTTACTTATTTCCACTAATCCTCTCATTCCTTTTCTTTTATTTCTTTACAATTTTTGTTGGTGGCTGTCGGCAGATGTGTGTATGAATTTTTCTATTATATATTTTTATTAAGTCTTCAACAAAAATTGCGGGAAATTGTGCTCATCCTTATAAGGGGAATTTTTCAAAAAATTGGTGAAAAGATTAGAAGTCTATTCAAAAAATGAAATTAATTTAATTTGTGTAAATAATTGAAATAAAAATTAAAATAATTTTGTACAATTTAACTAAAATAATTTAACACGGATTTTAAGTAATTATATCCTCTTAAATTATTTTATCCCTTTAATATCTTAATCTATAAAATATTTAATTTTAATTTCTATTTCTTATCAAAAATTACAAAAAATATCCCATTATTTATAAAATATAATTTTTAATTTATTTTAACAAAAACTTCCTTTTAACATCTTCTCCCAACCTCTCATTTTATGAATAATTAGGCTTACTCAATTGTTATGTTTATATATATATTATTTTTATTCCATTTCCTCCCCTCTTGTCCTCAAAGTCCCCTCTTCTTTCAATTCTTCTCTTTTCTTGTATATTCAATAGAGCAAATTAATTGGCCTTCGGGATTCCCCCTTCCCCCTAACAAACACTTTCCTTTCCTTAAAAATCGACTCGCGCACCATTATAACCCGCAATTTTGAGCTTTAACCAACTACTACTTTCCTGAGGGAGTTAAGAAGAAAAAATAATTCTTATATATTTAAACTTGTCCAAGCAATGACCCGGAAAAGAAAAAAAATTAAGGGAAAAGGAGAGTTAATTAATAATTCCGGTGTATTACATAAATGTTAGTTTGGATATTATTTATTATTATTTTAATAAATTATTATAAATATGAAATTACCGTAATCTTATGAAATAGGTTTGAGAGAATTTTGAGGATAAATTAATATTATTAGGGGAAGTCTGTATTTAAATAATTTGGGTTCTTTTTCATAAAATCTTATTTTCTTTTCAAAAATACAAAAAATTCAAAATCTAAAAATTAACAAAAATTTACCTGAATACGAGCTTCATTAAGTTTTGTAGAACGTGCCAACTCCTCTCGTTGATAAATATCTGGATAATGCCCAAGGTTGTTAAAAGTATTATCTAATTCGTTAAGTTGTTCAGCTGTGAATGTTGTTCTGTGTCGACGACTTTAAAAATAAAATAAATTAGATATTCCCTCTCAAATAATTATAAAAAACATTTTTTATTTAAAATCACCGTGCTGGAGCTGAGGAATAAAGTGCTGAAGAAGAAGAACAATTATTTCCAGCAGATAGAAAAACATTTCCACTTGTTTGTCCCAATCTTGGTTCTTGTTTTGGTCGTTTTAATTGACTAGATTGATCATTTCCACTTCCATTTATGGCATTATTTACAGCAGCTAAGGCAGCAGCAGTTGAATGGCCATCAATTATTGGCCGAAGACTTGCAGCAGCTGAAGCAGCCGCATATGTATTATAATGAGAGAAATCAGCTAAAGTATCAGCACTGCAACCAGTCGGTTTTATATCCTTTACAGAATTAAAATATTTTTGTAAATTAAAAATTATAAACAAAAATAATTAATTATTGAAAGTCTTCTCTCAAATCAAGGTATGAAATACTCGGCATTCATCTCCTCTTTCCCTTGATAAAAAAAACTCTTAAATCTCAGTCATCATTTATTTATTTATTAGGGAAAGAGTGTTTGTTCTGACATGAGAGGAAAATATAATTAAAATAAATTAAATGAATATATTCAGAAAGGATTTTTTTAAAAGAAAAATGAGAGGAGAAAAAAAATAAAATTATGTAAAATTCGATTTGGTAAAAAACCTCAACATTTTCTCATTTTTTCCATTCATTCTCATTCTTAAATAAATTTAACAAAAATTCGATTTAGTCTTTTGTATAAATTAGTTTTATATATTTTCTGTGCCCGCCCCAATGGTTGTGGTTGTCTTTATAAATAAATAAATATATTTATTTATTTATTTTCTTCTATCACCCTTGCCTCACCCAAAAACTCAATTTGGCGCCAGTAAATTATGAAAATGCGTTTATCTTCTCCCCTTCTATTTTTTCACCCTATTCCTGGTGACACGCAGAAATACGCAAAGAAACACTCAAAGCTGGTTATGGCCTCCAATATTCAATTAGAGAGGCACATCTCTTTCCCTTGATTTAATCATCGTGTCCTTTGAAAAAAGGAATGGACTGGCATTCATTTTACCATTCTTCCATTCAGTTTATATATTTTTTAGTTTAAAAGTTTCTTTATAATTTTTTAAATTTATTTAATTTTTTTATTAAAAAATTTTTTCTTAACTAGCTTTGATAGATTTCTCAATTATTTCTCTTGTTGATCATTTTACTTTTTATTATTTTAAATAAATTTCACAATCTTTTCTTATATTTTTTATTTGATAATTTTCCGTGAATTCTTTCTAATATTTAATTACCAATCAAGATGTAAATATTAGAAACCCCCTCCTTTATAATTAATAAATATTAAAACTTGCCTGTTGGATAGAAGGAATTGAAAGCATTCCGGCAGATCCAGGCATTAATGCCTGTAAAGTAGACAATGAAAAAGAAACACCATCAATTTGGTGTTGTTGTTGACTGTGAATATGTTGATTTGTTTGTTGTTCTATTGTTAATTGTTGATGATTAGATGATTCTAAAGAATCTTGATTTCCGTCAATGGAGTTTTTCATTTCCTCTTGATTTACAGAAATTTCATTACTCATTTTTAATTATCTTAAAGATTCTTTTAATTGAGTAATAGCCAGTAATATTTATAATTAATTTAAAATCAGTTGATCTACTTTCTTTCAAAAATCCGCAACTTTGGGCAAATTCTTTCAATCGGTAGGCACACACAAAGCACAGGTTCTTAAGCTTCAAGAAGGGGAAAATGAGTAAATTGAATTTATCACGAAGACAGTCAGCGCCCGGAATTGAGCGTCGACTGCATTAAGAGAGAGGCGGGAGAAGAAAGACCGTATAACTCTGTGTTTGTCCTTCATTGAGTTAAAGGCAGGCTGGCATCGATGCTGTAATTTCCAAGTTGGGGATCTAACTAAATTACCAATTCTAAAGGAAAAATAAGAAGGCAATGAAAAAAAAGAAAAGGGGTTAGGCCTCACCCAAATTTATAAAAGCCATCGGAACTAAAACGAAGAGGTTTGTCTTGGCACATAACAAATTGAGGCTACATTGTGCAATCTCGTTAGTAAGCTTTTGGACAGATGATGAAGGAATAAATAGAAAAAAAGAAGAAAAACCCCATGATGAGGGGATAGGGGGGGGGGGACAAAGAGTAGTAAGGCAAAAAATATATTTAAGAGAATAAAGTAACCAATTGTATATATTTAATGGTAGACAAGAGGGAAAGGCACTGTGGCGGCTGTAAGATGCCGCCCACGCTTTATGTTAAGTTGGACACAATTGAAATGTTTTTTTCGTAAAAATATAGTTTTTATTTTTTGAAGAGAAAAGAATAATTAAAAGAGGAAAATAGTCATTAGATTAAGAAAATCTCTGATTAACTAATTGATTTTGATAGATTCTGGATTTTATAAGAAAATCAAGCCTTGATTCGTACAAAATAATTTTTTAGGTATTTCTAAGGATTGGAATTCATCAAAAATTACTTAATTAAATATTATTCAATTAAATAATTCACAATTATTTAACCAAATAAATCTCTTATCGAAATATTTTTTAAAGTTATTGCCAAAAATGGATGTCTAGTTCAGAAGTTTTAAGTCAATAACAAAATGATATTGATATTTTTATTATCTCTCTATAAGATTTTTAATTATTTAAAAATAATTATTTATATATTTAAATTTAATATTAATTAAATAATTCACAAAAATTTTCTCGATATCTTAATTTTTCAATTAATATAATTATTTCTTTTTAAATATTTTTTCCTTATTACAGTATATTCAATAATTTAAGTGATAAATCTAATTATTTTTCTAGAATGGAAAACAACAAATATGTCACTTAAAGTTCGCTGCGCCTCAATTTGTCCCACACTTATTTTGTCCCCCCTCAATTTGTCCCACCTCAATTTGTCCCACTGAACAAAAACACTCAATTTGTCCCACTGAGCAAAAACCCTTAATTTGTCCCCCTCAATTTGTCCCAAAGTAAAAATTTGTCCCAAAATCTTTTTCGGGACATAACTTTTTTAATTCTTATCCAATCTGAGTGATTCATATATCAATCGAAAGCTCTGGAGGTGAGGATCATTTTTCCTAACAGGGTTGATCTGATCAGATCATCATTTAAAAAGTTACAGATGTTTAAATATCGAAAATCACGATTGTCCGGACGATTCAAAGTTTAATTTTTAAAGTAAACTTTGAATCCAAAATGTATAGGTTTAATGAGGGAAACTGATATTGGCGCAGTCTTTATAGACATTTTAGCGCTGTCTATAAAGAATAATTCTTATATTTTTATTTTCGAATGATATACAAAAGTTTTGTCAATAAAGTTGTCAAGTTTAAAAGTCCTGGGTCAAGAAATGATCTTGCGACAAATAGAGGGCGCCAAGATGTCCTTTCAATCCTTAAGGTTTATACTTCAAAAGGTTTATGCTTTTTATGAATATTGCGGCGCCGACATTTTTGGCGCCAAGATTGTTCTTGGTTTATAAATTTTTTGTTCTTTTTTGCTATATAAAATTGAATTGATGTATAATTAAAACCGTACAAAATCATGCTTCAGGTATGACGTTAGTAAATCCAATCCGTGTTTCGTTTCATGGATATTATTTGAAATTTATTCATATTATGAACTCATTTATTTTCCTTGTTTAGTTATGGTCCTCCTATGGCATTATCGGGCACGGTTTTTAACACCCACACCAAAACCATTGTAAAGTTTTGTAATTATTAAAATATATTATAAATTATTTAGTATATTTTTTAAATTTATTTCTGGAAATTTAAAATATATTAAAATATATCAATTTAATTATTAATTAAAAGTAATTGAGAATATATTTCCATGTTATTTTGCTAATAATATATCCTGCTGTTTCTTTTTGTATTTTTTTTTTGCCGTCAAGAAAATAAAAATTCAAGATATCTTCTAATCCACTTAGCACGATAATAAAAAAATAAAAATAATATCCATTCTTACTTGGGATCCTTCTAGAAATTGTGTTTATCTTCACAATTTAAAACCTAATCTGGAAATTTTTGTGTCAATATTAATTTTTTTTTTAATGAAAATGATTAATAAAAAATAAAATAATTAATTAAAAAAAGAATAAAGATTGAAGTTAGTAAAAATTAATTAAAATCTCCTTTATTTTTATTGTAAATTTATTGATAGATAAATTAATTTTTTAAATATTTATTATTAATGATAGATATTAAATAATAAAATAAATAAATAAATATATACTAAATATTTTGCAGAATATTTTTTTATATTTTACTATCTAATTCAAATTTAATAAAAAAATAAATATATACAAAAACAGTTTTTTTACTCACTCACAAAAGAATTTAAACAATTTGTGACAAAAATAAAAATAATTTTTATGAGAAATATTAAAATTGGAATATTTGAATAAATGCTGCTATATTGGACTTTTTGTTTTTTTTTGGAATGTAAACGAGAATGGCAATCCTCCTCTCTCCCTCTACTTTATTTAAAAAACATTTTCTCAAATTCCCAATTAACGGATATTTAATTCTTTTCTTCATTTAAATCTTGTACATTAATTCCAATAATAATTAACGTCCAAAACGTAAAGGTCTTGGTCCAAGACTGCCTCTTTTAATTGTTAAAGCTCTAAAAATTAAAAAATGAATTAAAAGTAATCTTTTCAATTTATTTTTACAAACCTTTGATATCTATTTGGAATAATCATTCCCATAAATAATTCCCCTAATTTTTCTCTTTCCAATTCATCATTTATATTATTATTATTTTCTTCCTCCAAAATATTTTGAATATCATCACTCTGTTCTTCGTCTTCTTTTTGAGATAATTGTGAATTATCAAATTGAGAGAAAGGTTTTAAAATTCTTTGTGTTTTTGCTTCTTAAAAAAATAATTATTTAAAAATTAATTAATTAATTAATTTTCTTACCTGTTAAATTAATTAAAACAATTAAAGATAATATATAAAATTAAAAGAAAATGTGGACGAAGAGAAAAAGAAGAATTTATTTTGTTGAACTTTCCTTCCATTATTTTTTTAAAAATTTTTTGAATTTTTTTCTAAAAAAATAAATTAAAGATTTTTTTAAAAAGTCAAAAAAATTGTTTGTTTAAAAGAATCTCTAAAACTTTCAATTCAATACAATGTGAAAATAAATATAAAAATATATTTATTTTTATTTCTTTCCCATCCATTTTTGGAAAAAAGGGAAAACATTAAAACAATAAAAATGTTAATTTACATTAAATTAATTAAAAAATAAATGGGAAAATTAACATAGTTAGTATGTGAATATTGCATAAAATATATTTTAAAACGTCATAATTTTTTGCAAATTAAAAACCTTTTACAATTAAATTGTTTCTTTTCTAAATTGGAACATATATATCTTTTAATTTTAAATATAATTAACATAATAAGAAAATAAGTTTTTTGAGGAAAGAAATGATAAAATTGTGTTTTTCTTTATTTCGATCTTTAAGGAAATAATCACAAATTTTGATATAAATTATTTTAAAAAATAAAATTGTGCGGGCTAATAAAAATAAAATTAAAAAATAATATATAAATATAGGGATGAGTAAAATATTTAAATATTAAATGAACATTTATGTATTATAGCCAACAATTGATCCTCTGTTCCACATAAAAAAGAGAAGGTAATGGACAAGTTTTAAAATAACTTGGCCACCCAGAGATATTCTGACACAAATATAGAAAATATTAAATCGGTTTAAAAAAATACTAAAAGTCTTTAAATAATCTAAAAATATTTTATTTTTAAGGATTAAATACTTTAAAAGCTTATTAAATTACCAAAATATATTAAAAAGCTTTATAAATTACTTTAAATATTTTATTTCCTAGAAATACTTTAAGGGAACTTTTAATTTCTTTTCTTATTTCATATGTTTAAAGCTTTCATTTTTTTCATTAAAAATTTATAAGAAAATATTTACTTGTTAATGTCTGAAATGTTTAAACTTTTATTTAAAATTAAATAATAAATTATTTTAAATAAAATGATTTAAATATTTAATAAAAGTATTTATAATATGATGTCTGATTTTATTATAAATTTAATGAATGGCATTTGAATGAATGAATATTTGAAATAAAAAAGAAGATGAATTATTTTGTCTAAGCAATCCATTCATTTTTTTAGAATTCCAACTAAATATAAAAATTCTAATAAAAACCCCCAAAAAACACAAAAGATACCAAATTGCTGCAAGAAGACAAATTAATAGAATATATATTTGATAAATTAACAATATATCGCGCAACATGTCATTTACAAAAAAAAGAGAGGAAATAATTTATATTTAATAAATTATTAAATAAAAGAAGATTAATTAGAATAAAAAAATATTAATTTAATTAATTATATTGATATTAATATGATTATTTAATTGAAATATAATTTTAAAAATTAAATATATAGTTTGCTTTAAAATTTATATTTATTATATTTTTTAGTTATTTAAAAAAATATAAAATTAAAAAACATTTAATATTTAAATAATTTTAAATTTTACCTAAGAAATAAATTTATTTATAATTTATATTTAATTTTTTCTTTAAATAATTATTATTTTAATATGTACTAATTATAGTATAACTAAATAATTTAAAAAAAATAAATTTAAATAAAATTATATTTATTTTATTATAATTTATTTTTAGAAAATAAATATTTTAAATAAAGAAAATAAAAAATAAAAAAATATATATTTATTTTGTTTGTTGACGTTTTCTTCCATTTATAGATTATATAAAAAATTTGATAAAAATTTGTGGGTGTGAGAATATTTTCAAATTATAAAGGTAACTTTTTTTTGTTTTCCATTGAGAATATTATTTAAAAATATTTTTGTAAAAATTATTATTTATATATATTTAAAAAAATATATATTTAAAAATAAAGGTTTTGAATTAAATTTTATTATTGAAAAAATAAAAAAAAAATTAGAATGTAAAGTAATTTTCAATAAGGAAATGAATTAATAAAAAACAAAAGAATCACAACAGCATAAATTAAAAAAATATATCAACAAACTGTGACATTAAAAATATTTTTGTGGAGGAGGAAAATAAAAGTTTTTTTTTGTTTAAATAAAAAATAAATAAAATTTTATTTTTCATAATATTTTTTTATTTTTAAAAATTCTGAGGCAAAAAGATTGCCAAATAATTAAAACTTTACATTTATTTTTCCATAATGTTTTAAAGGATTTAGACAGATGTAAATTATATAAAATGAATAATTACTATATATATTTTAGTAGAAATGTTAATTTTAATATTTTCTTAAAATTAATTAAAAATTCCTCTAAACGATTAATTTTTATTTTATTGTGAAAATTGAAGTGATTATAAATTTAAAATTTAAATCATTTGAGTTATGATCCAAACATGTTTTAATTTAAAAAACAAAAAGTAAATTAAAATTAAATAATTCTTCTAAAGTTAAGAAAGGAAATTAAAAGATTTTTTCTAAAAACTTTTCCTAAAAAGCAGAATAATTCCAAAAAAATTTTTTTATAATTAATTTTGATTATTTAATTTAAATATATTAATTTTAATTAATTAACAAAAAGCATCTCCAATAAATAATAGAAAAAGCCCTGTAGAACAAATACCCAATAAACAATGAATTGCCAAACGAATAATTGTTTTCTCTTGAAATACCTTAAATAAATTTTAGAATTTTTATTTTTAAAAATTGTGGGAATTTATTTATTTTAAAATAAAATAATGAAACAAAAATATATTTAAATTATTTAAAAAGAAAAATATTTAATAAGCACCTGTTCTGCATTCCAATCTAAATAAGGAAATGAAAAATCTAATACTCTCTCACAATGTGCATATAGCCATTCAGGGTAATTACAAAATCTTAGAAAATTAAAAAAAAATTATTTAAAGATTAATTATAATTTTAGAAGACCAAAATTAACTTTTAAATTTTTTCAAAAAAATTAAAAAAAATTTTTTTTTAACCGAAGAAATCCAATTTCTGTAGCTGGTTTTCTTTTCATATAATTAAGTACAGGCCTTTCTTGAGGAAGAAAAGGAGGTCCTCGTAATTCTTCTGAGGAAGGATTATATATCCAACAAAGAAGTGAGAATGTAGCTAAAGCTGCCAATAAAGTGCCAAAAGCAGCACCAACTTTTAAAAGAAATTAATTAAAAAATAATTTATTATTTTTACCAATTGCAAAAAATTGTCTAAGTGGATGTCCAACAGGTGGAAGTGGAAGTAAAGCAAAAAGAAGTGAATATACCCCTGCAATGGGTAGAAGATATAAAAAGAAGAGAGGGCAACAATAACTGCTATGTACAAGCCAAAGTAATATTAGACCAAAACCTTTTTTTGTTAAAAAAGTTTTTAATGATATTTTTTTGATTAATTAATGTTAAAAAAAATTAAATCAAAAAATAAAAAAATATTTCAAAAAGAATTTTAAATTTTGAAAAAATAAATAATTTAAGAGAAATTTATTTTAATAACCAAACCAAAAAATAAATTCATATGTGCTGTAGTTAAACGAAAACGATTAGCTCTGGCAGAATAACCAAAAAGAACAATTCCAGCACAAAATTGTGAAACAGCACAAATAGCTATTAATGTTGCTATAATTAATTTAACAGCAATTAATGTTTGTTGTAATTGTAAAGAAGATTGTGAAGATAAATGGGGGAGTTGACTACTAGTTGAACTTTTTTCAAGTAAATAAACTTGGAAACGCCCAAGTACACGTTCACATTGTAACTAAATAAATTAAATTAATTTCTTTTTTTTTTAAATTACTTGTTTTGTAGCTGTTCGATTTAATAAACCGGCACAAAAACTTGTTTGTCCTTCCTTCATTTGAACTAGAAAAAAATTAATTTTAAAATTAAAAAATATTTCCATACCCCTTCTTAAACAAATTGCTTCTGTTGTTGAAGTTAAAGAAAGAAAAAATGCAAAAATCATAGAAACAAATTGTAATAATAATTCACATCTTTAAATTAAAAATTTATTTTTTAATTAAAAAAACTTGTTTGGATAATCTAATAAAAGTGCATAAACTGAAGTAATCCCTGCAGAAATGCCTGACCAAAAAACTAAATAAAAATGAGCATATGGAAGACAAAAGAAGACATGAGAAAGTCCAATTGCAAATTCAAGCTTTATTTTAAGTTAAAAAGATTTTAAAAAATAATTAAATTAATAATTACAAAGGCAAGTAATCCAAGTAAAGGATAAAGAGTCCAAATTATTCCAATAACTCTCATTATTTTTTAATTATTTTAATAAATATGTAAATATTAAATAAATTTAAAATAAATTTTAAAATAATTTCTTAGTGAATTCTAGAAATTTTTTTTTTGCTATTTTCCTAATTTTTCTTCCATTTTCAATTCCAAATCTGTTTTTCCCAAAGGAATTTAATTTGTATTTAAATATAAAATATTTTGTTAACTTTAATGGAAAATTCATATTTTTATAGTTTAAATTTCTCTTAATGGTATTATTCTAATTTATTTTTTCAATATTAAATAAATTATAATTTAATTAACAAAAATTTACTATAAAAGCCCTAAGGGCACAGTTTATAACTAACAACTCTACACAAATCCATCTTTCTCTACTTGATCGCAGTACTAGTCAGATGATGCAGAACGGTCAGTTTATTTATTTTTTAAATTTATTTAGTTTAAAATCATTTATTTTGCTTAGTTTTAACATTTTTGCTGTTTTTGTTCATTACCTTATTTGGGACGTTCATCTTATTGGCACAATGCACTAAGAAGAGTGATGCAAAGGCCAACAAGAAGGATGCAAAGGGCAAGAAGAATACCAAAACGGTAGAGGCATTAAAGAAGCAAAAGAAGGACACGAAAGTATCCAAGGATAATACAAAAATAAACAAAACGCCCACCAAAGGGAAAATGCAAGGAAATCCAAAGTCGGTTGGAAAAACGGCATCTGGAAAGCTTGGTCCGAAATCGACGATAGCTGTGTTCACTGCAGAAGAGTATGCTAAAGATGAACTCACTGCTCTATTGGCAACAGCAGTTAAACCCGACCCTGAAACAATGAAACAGCTGAAAAAGATGAAAATTGACAAGAAGAGAAAGCCCGTTATGATTCCACCCAAACAGCAAGGAGGTACTGCTACAGTGATTTTGATGCCACCACGGGATATGCAATCAACTTTGCTGATAACTGCGATGCCTGATCCTGCTCCAAACAAAAAGAAGGAAGAACCAAAAGGTGTGAATAAAATATTTTTAAAATAATTCTTTTTAGAAGATGAAGAATTTTCTGTCGAGGTATCGAAGAGAAAGGACAGCAACAATGGAGACAGCAAGAAAGGGGAAGGGGCGAGTATTTCTCTGGAATAATAACTGATAATGAGGAATAAATAATAAAAAAAGAATTGTTGAAGAAAATAAATAATTTGGATTGTTTATAAATAAATAAATATTTTGTTTGTTGTTGTTGTAATTCTCTTTTATATAAATTCTCCTTTTGTTTTGTTTCGAATAATAAAAATAGAAATTTCAAATAAAATTTAAAATGAAAGTTAATTAAATTTGTACAAAATTATTAAACAAAATTGAAAGATATGGGATTTTTTTATATAATTCTTGAGAAAAAATATGAGCCTTTTCCTGATATGATATTCTTTTAAATTTTAATTATTTATTTATTCTCTATCATTTCTTTTAAACTAATTTTTAGAAGGCAATAATTTAAAAGCATCAAACCAATTGCCTTTGAGCAAATTAAAAGTAGAATTATAACGTTGAATTGTTATTAATAAAGTTGTTTGATCATCATCAACAATACGTTGATCGAGTAATTCCAAAAAAGTTTTCATAAAAAATGTCCAGAAACGGCGAATTATTTTTTCTCCCCCAGCGAGAAATCCACCACTAATTACTGAACGATGTTTTCGATAAACCTTAGAAAAAAAATATTTAAAAATAATTTAAATAAATAACCCTTTCAATTGTGTAACGTTCTACACGTTCTCCGTGAGTTGGTAATTTAATAATAGTAATTTGTTCATTATTTATTTTATTTGGTGACCATATTCCTAAAGGTATTGCTGATTGAGAACCATGTCCATAACCAGCATCTACCCAAACAAATAATTGTTCTTTTTCTCCTTTTTGAAATAAAGATATTTGTGTAGCATTATAAAGAAAATAAGGCTTAGAATTAACAAGAATATCATAATCTGGATATAATGTTTCTGGATGTGTTTTCATTTGTTTATCCCATTCTTTTCTCCAATTTTTTTGTTCCCAACGCATAATATCTTCAATTTCTTTTCTATATTTATAAAAAGGTAATTCAGATAATGTAATTTGAATTATCTTTAAAAAATATCTTTTTTAAATATTTTATTTATTTTTTGCCTGTATTCTTTCCAAATTAATTTTTTCACCCAAAACTTTTAAATATTCATAAACAGAACTATCACAATAAATAATTATATTATTCTGCATTCTAAACAGAATATTTGTTAAATAATTTAAATATTGATCAAAATGTCGAGTAAATCTTTAAAAAAAATTAATATAAAAATAATTTAAAAGAAATATGAACACCTTTGCCAATTACCACGACCAATATCAATTAAAGCTGTGACTAGAATTGGTGCCTTAAAAATTAATAATAATCTTAAAATTAATTTTAAAGTATTGGATAATAATTAATTAGATAAATAATACATATTTTAATAATTATTACCTCTCTTCTTTTCCTTCTCAATAAATCATTTTCTTTATTATCTATAATATTTTTTATAAATAAAAATTAAAATAATCTAAATTAACTTATTTCAGGTAAAATATGAGATGTTGATTTAACATTTGCTTGTAAAGAAAATTTAATTGGAAGTGGTGGAGGAGGAGGAGGAGGTAAATTAAAATTATTAAAATCTTCTCCAGGTGGAGGTCTTTTCCAAATAGGTATTTCTGATATTGGAAGAGGTAAAGGTTCAAAAGGTATTTCTACTGGTCGAATTTCTTCTTCTTCATATAATGAAGAAAAATGTTGATTTTTATTATTAATATTGTTTTTATTGTTCTATTTAAGTAAAAAATTAAATATTATTTTAATTAAATTTAGGAATTAAAAATTAAATAAATAATAGTTCAAATAATTATTTTAATTTATTTTATTTTTTAATACCTCAAAAGGACGTTTTAAATTATTTATTTCTCCACTTCTTTCAACACTATTAATTATTTCATTTAATTCTTCTTGCAAACTAGAATCCTCATTATTATTAATTGTTGTATATTTAATTATTTTTGTTGTTGGTTTTGCTGTAGTAGATAATAAAATATTTAATAAATTATTTTGTTGTTTATTATTTAATTTATTATTATTTTCATTTTCATCTACATATTAAAATAAAATAAAAAAATTTAAAAATTATTTTTATAAAAGAATCACCAATACTTTCATTATTTTCACTTTCAGCTTTTACTGGTGCAAATTCAATTGTAGGTCTTTTTAAATTATAATTATCTTTTGGCATTGTTTCTTCATATCTTTTAGGTATTTTCTGATTTCTTAACCATAAAAGGTCTTCATCTTCATCTTCTTGCGTTTTTTCTTCTTCAATTATTTCTTTTGATTTATTTTCTTAATTTTATTTATTTATTTAAAAAGTGAATTTTCTCTTTTTGTCTTAATCCTTTTGACTTAATCATCTTTTTTTTAATTTATTATTTAGCTAGAACCGATTATTCACAAGAAAGAGTTAAATACCTATTTCTTTTGTAGAATATAAATTAGAAAGTAAAGAAGTATTAAAGCTTTTAGTTGTTTTTAAATTATTAGTAATTTTATTTGTTTGGATTGAATTAATTGTTTTTGTAATAAAAGGTGTTGTTGTTTCTAATTGTTTTGTTGTTAAATAATTTAAAGTTGTTTTTATTGTTCCTAATTTATTTCCATTTTCTAAAATAGCTTTACTCGTTTCATTTGGAATATTTTGTTGTTGGAGATTTTCTAAGCGATCAAATTCTATTAAATTATTTTCTTTAAAAAATAATTTATTTTATAATTTAAATTTATTAAAAATACCCGATGAATTTATTTTATTTTTAATTATTGTTTTATTAATATTATAATGAATTTGTATAATTTTAGGAGAATTATCTAAATTATTTTTCTGTAATATTTTTGAAAATTTAAGATTTTGTAGACGAGGGGTTTGCAAAGTTGTTGAATATATTTTATTATTTAAGGTTGTTAAATTGGGTGAAGATGAAGAAATAAAATAATTATTAGATGTTTTTAAAGTTGTTGTTTGAATAGAATTTGAATCAAAAATATTAGTGGTTGATAATGAGAAAGGAGATAATGAAGAATTAATATTATTTGTCTGGGATTGTGTCAACTATATTTAAAAAATTAAAAAATAATCATCTAATTAAAGGAAAAATAAAATTTAAGATTTTAATTATAATTCAGAAATAATTGCCAATAATTTCGAAAATCTCGAAGAATTTTACCAGACTTTTTTAAAAACTTTTTCAACAAAAATTGGAACAAATTTATCCCATCAAAATTTATATTTTCTAATTTCATTACTTTTGGAGATTCATAACGCCAAAATATCAGCCAAAGTAAAAAACAACTTCCAAATGCTGCAAGACATGCCAAAGTACCAATACGTACCAATATATTTCTCCGACGTTTTCCTCTTTCATATTTGACTGAATGCCTTGAATTATCTGTTCAAATATTTTAATTAAATTTATTTTATTAAAAAATTTCATTTATTCACCTCCAACAGCAATGCTGTTCGGTCTCCAAAGTCTTTGCATTGCGGCATCCTCAGAAGAATATTTTCTTTGGCAGCCGTTCTCATCCAAAAGAAACAGCCGTGTTTTCTGTCTATTATTACCTCTTCCGACCACCCATAATCTTTTTCCCAAACTTTTTTGTTTGCTCTTTTGAAGTGTAGAAGAAGAGGAATTGCTTGTTAAAGGTGTTGTTGTTGGTGTTGAAAATAATGATGTTGTTGTTTCTGATGTTGTTATTACTGAACTCATTTATTGTCCAGCAAATGAACATTAGAAAATGAAAAAGAAAAAAGACTGAAAATTTATATAAATAAAGTTTTGATTATTTTTAAACATTTTTTTAAACATTCCCTTGGGACAAGAAAATAAATATGGAATAAATATGTCTAACTTTAAAGCAAAATTTATCAAATTAATTTGATAAAAAGAATTAAATATTTTCTTCCTTTAAATGGTTTAAATTTTAAGTTTTAGGCAGCACTTTCCTTTTTTATTTCTTAAACTAATGAATGCTAATGGATTACTTTTAATCATTTCTAAAGCAGTTTTCTTTTTAAAAACAATGATTTTAATAAAGAAGGAATTTAAAGAGAAAATATTTTTTAAATTAAATTTTCTCTCTTTTAATTAATTATTAAAAAGGTAAGAAGGAAATCAAAAAAAAATAATTATTTTATTTATCATTCAATCCTCTTTATTTATTTATTTATTTATTTTTTTATTCTCAGAAAATAACTGCTATTTCATGCTAATCGTTCATCTTTATTTAGGTACATAAATTATTGCAAAAGTTAAAGAAAAACTAAACCATTTAAAGAGATTTGCTGACAGATTGTCTCAATAAAAAATAAAATAAAAATGAGAGAAATGTACTTAATGGTGTGCAAATTGATTTGAAAAATTGTTGGAACGTTAAATTAGTGAATAAAAGAAAGGAAATAATTAATAAAGATTTTTAAAAATAAATAATTTAATTTGATTTTAATTTCTTTTTATAAATAAATTTTTTTAAGATAAAAAATAATAAAAGAAAAATGAATTTTTGTAAATGAAAATAAGAAGATATGTCTGTTAGACATATCGGAAATTACAAAAAAGAATTGCAAAATAATTATTACAAAAGAAAATTAAAATTCTTTTATTAGACGGAAAGCTTTGATTATTTCTTTTTATTTAAAAAATATTTTTAAAAGAATTTTTAAATAAAATGTTTATATGACAGAAATTCCTAAAGAATGAATAAATAAATAAATGAATAATTCATTTAATTTTTTAGAGATGACAAAAAAAAAGATTAAAAAATAATTCTCTTTTCTATACAATCTAAAGAATTATCATTATAAAAATATAAAAAAGCAATTTAAAAGCGGAAGAAGACAGTGAAGGAAGGAATCGAAGGTTGGTTGGTGGTTCAGGACAAAATCATTTGTATTTAATGCACAGATGTTCTCTCTCTCTTTTTATTTTATCTTTTAATTCTCCTTTTCATTCACCTTTTGGCCCTAATATTTGTCTCTCTTTGTTAAGCTTTTCTTTATCTTTTATCATTATTATAATCTAGATTTTGCAATCTATACTGGCTTAGAGCTTTCTTTCAATTATATATAAATGATTTCAAATGTTAATAATTATATAAAATATATGCGCATCATATCTGAAGAAAAATAATAAAAAATAAAGAAAAAAAAAGAGAAAAGAATAATTAATATGTATGTAATTCAAAATAATATAAAATATTTTTTGTATTTTATTAATTTTGTTTTGTTAAATATTGCTTAATTTTCAGAAAATATTAACAAAATAAATACAATTAGGTAGTAAAGTAAAATTATTTTATAAAAAAATTTAAATATTTTCATTAAATTTATTTCTTTGTTGTGCAGGTATGTAAGCCCCAGTCATGCATACACAATATGGCAATGCTTTGAAAGGAAATTTGATTCTTAAAAATTTTTTGGTTACCTTTAACAATAAAATATTTTTATAGTACGTGGGAAATGAATAGATAAAAATATACAAACATTTAAGTATTTCATCATTAACATTTTTGCAAATAATTGTGAAAAAGTTAAACAAAAAAATTTAAATGAAGAAAAACTTAAAAATAAAAGCTTATTTTTTTCTTTTTGCAGTCAAGTTTTAAAAATCTACTTATTCGCCCCAATTCTCTTTTCTCGTTTTTTCTCTCTATTTGTGTTGCGCAATTTACAAATAACCATAATATTTTTAAATGAAAACCTCACTTGTAAAAGACGTGAGTAAAATAGTATCGAGTTTGTGGAGAAAAATGAGCTAATGTTTAGTTTTAAAGGAAAGTTCGGGAAAAGATTAGTGTACCTAGAATAAAAGAAAATAATTAACAAAAAAGTCACTTATTTATTTTTTCATCTACATATAAATATTTCAATAGAGTCAAAAAATACATAAAAACTACATATTTTCCCTAAGTCAATGACTCCAATATACTTAAGGCCCTTTAAATCATCGCAAAGTACTTCCGCGCAGTGGCCTTGCATTAACTGTGTTTCTTAAGATTCAAACAATAAATAAGCGTCAACGTTTGCAAATATACAAAAAAGCATTCATTGTTGTTATACTTAAGCTAAAAGTGCTTTTTCATTTTTTTCTGTTTCCATTAGTTAAGTAATTTATTTAAATAATGAAAGAAATTATGTAATAGAATATTTGGAAATTTGGAACAGATTTTGAATAAATGATCAATTGATAGGACCCAACAAAATATGGAAGAAAATAATTTGAAGAATGAGAACTAGGTAAATTGCAGGACAAGAACCTTTCACTTTATGTAATAAATGTAAAAATATTTGTGGACAATTTCCATATAAAAATATTTATAAATCTGACATTTTTGTCATTTAAAATGTTCAATAAACATTTGTAAAAAACACCGATGGAAAAAATTTGCTTTGTCCGATTGATGTTTAAAAACGTGTGAGAAAAGTATTTAATTTAAAGGATGGAATAATTTATGTGTTTAGAAGATTTATTTATTGGCTAATGATTTAAAATTAAATAAAACTAAAGATTAAAAATTAAAATTTAAAATGTGTTGGATTTTATTTTATAATACTAACAATGATATTTTAACTGTGTTTTGGCATGGAATTAAAAAAATATGTAAAGTTGCTTAAAAAATAACTGACGAATGAAATTTGAATGTGTAAATTAGTGCAGCTCAAATTCGAATTAAAACCTGTCACTCAGTTTACGGGTTTTAAATTTCTATATATTTAGACATATGTACGTTAATAAAATACCTTTCATTTTATTAAATTTCCAAAATTAAAAAAAGAAACTTCTTATTAGAGTTCCTTATCTGGAATCGAATTATGGGTATTGATATGTTTATAAATATGGATTAAATTGCATTGAATTGATTAAAATTTTAATTCTAATATTTGAATATATACGGTAATTTGTGATGAAATGGATGCATTTATGAAATCATTATGCCAGAAATTTCTTTTTATCTCTTGATCTCTCAGAGTTTTGGTTTGATTAATTGTTTTTTGAATTTTATTTGTGCAGGCTTAATTAATTTTTAATTATTATTTTCTTTTAAAAATAAAAATAACTTTCATGGGTATCGAGCATAGTGTTGTGAGGGAAAGGCGGACACATCCCAAAAACGAAGAGGAAGGTGTGTTAATTATTCAAAGGTCTGATGTGGATTTGCCTGAAGCTTACAGATCTGTTGAATTATCTGATAAAGTTTTGAAGCGGATCAATGGTTCGAACGAAGAAAAATTTGAGGATTTCATGTTTGTTTATTCTTTATTTTTTAAAAATATTTAATATAATTCAACATTGATTTTCAGACAACGTTTTGACAAATTGGAAGAGGAAAATTCTAAGCTTTTACAAAAATTGAAAGAAAAAGAAGAATATAAACAAAAATATGATGATTCTAAAATTCCTTCAATTAATAAAGAAAATGAACTTTCTTTATCTAATGAAGAAAGAATTGATAAAAATCGAAAAAAATTTGACGAAATGGCAACGCGAGTAGAGAAAATTTTCTTTAGCAAACAATATCCAAATGCTTGTTCGGACATTGAAAAGGTTATTTTTTAATTATGATTAGACCATAAATTTCTCTTAAAATTTTGTTTTTTTTTTATTTTTTGCTTGAGTTTATTTTTGTAAATTTTTGCTTTCTTACTATTATTTATTTTAAATTTTTTAAAAATTAATTTTATTTTCAGTCTATAACCGAATGTTTGGCCACAAATCCACAACAAGTTCTTCTTTGCCAGCATTTTCTTGACATTTACAAAGATTGTATTGCACAACACAAATCAAAACTCATTCAAGACCAACTCCCTCAAGGAAAATAATAAATCTTTTTAATATTTGAAGAATTAGGGTTTTGTTTTTTTGTTGTTTTTTCTCTAAATTAGTAAAAATAGTTTCTCTAAATTCTTTAAAATTTTTGGCCTTAATCTTCAGAAATTTAGGTCATTCAAAAATATATTTGTGCCTTTATTCAAGAGGAGGAATGTTTTTATTGTATTGATTAATAAATGTTTTTTGACGAGTAAATTTCTTTAAATAATTATTTTTTCTTTTTTTGTTTATTTATTAAACTTTTAATTATCTTTCTCTAATTTATTATTTAAAATATTTTTCGCTTTTTAGTTTTTAATGGAATGCGGAAGTGGCCAAAATTTTGGCCATTTTTTCTTTTACTAATTTTTATTAATTTAATTATTATTTGGATTAAATTTTCTGATGATAGTCTAAAAATTAAATATTCAAATAAAATTATTAAAAATCAAAATAATTATGGAGATTGGTCAAACTGCTCAATTTCAAAATGTTTCGACCTCAGAAAGTGTTTATTACACCCGGAAAGGCGTCTCTCAATCTATGTACAACCGATTTTGCGCTTTATGGATTTGGTATGTTTTTTAATAAATTATTAAAAAATATTTAATAGGAGGGGGATTTGTTTAACTGTTCGCCGTTACCATCCTCAGAGTTTTTGGACATCCGCAAAATTATATTGCAAAGTGAATACAACGAAGAAGAAGCGTCAAAGGCATGTTTGATTTTACCTGGCTTGGATTTACTTTCTCTTTTGGACTGTTCGGTTGAAAATTCTGCAAAACTATTGAATATAGCTAAAAGGTTTTTTAATGGTTTTTAAATTATTATAAATTTAATTTTTTTTAGTATTCTTCCAATTAATTCGAATCTTATTTTGTTTAACTTTTTGGTGAATGAACACTATCTTAATCGTCCTTTTCCGTTTCCAGCTATTTTTGTGAGGTATATTAAAAAGAATTATTATTTTTTAATTTAAAATCACTTTTTCATTTAAAAAATAGTACTCAACATTCACGTCATTCATTTCGTCCAGCAATTGATTTTTCCATTCCTTTACCAAGCCCTGTAAATTCTCTAACTTCAACTTTCTCGTTAAATATTCAAAAATCAACAATTGATATTCTTATTCCATTAGAATTTTCAAATAATTTAAATGACAAAAATACAATTATTTCTACATTTATTAAAACAAAAATGACTTCATTTCGTATTGAATTTGTTAAAAAATGTGGAGATTCTGATGAACTTTTTAATTTTAGAATTTGTGATCCTTTTTCTGGTAAATATTTATTTGAATTGGATGAAATGATTGAGGTTTAGATTAAATAATATTTCTTTAATTATTTTTTAGATTTCTAATTTTTTACTTATTTCTGATAATCTTTTCTTTCCTCAAATGTTTATTTGGAAGGCACTTCGTGGAGGAGTAATTCCTGTTATTTTATCGGATTCTATTATTCTTCCATTTTATGATTTAATTGATTGGTCAAGGTAAATATATTTAATTTTTGAAAATATTTTTTAAATAAAATTTTAGATTTTCTTTTATTTTTGTTTTGTCATTACTTCCAAAAGTGCCACAAATTCTTCAATCTCAATCACCGAATCGTTTAATTGAAATGAAAAAAATTGGAAAATTAATATTTTCTAAACATTTTTCTTCAATTGAAAATATTTTATTTTCAACAATTTCTGCAATAGAAGGAAATATCATTCCTGGAAGAGCAAAAAGTAAAAAAGAATGGAATATTATTAAACAAAATGAAAAACACAACAAAATATTATTTTTATTAATAATTACTACAAAAAACAAAAATATTTTAGAAGAAAATTTAAAAATAATTTTTAATTTATTTTCTTTTAAAAATATTGCAGTATTTTGTGAAAATCAAATTAATAATTGTAATTTAATTGAAAAAGGTTAATTTTAATAATAATTTTAAAATATTTTATTTTTTTTAAAGAATTAATTAAAATATTAAAAAATAATTCAAAACCTCAAATATTTAAATTTTCATCATTTCAACATTTATTAATTGGTATTTCTGATCTCTCTTCATTAACAAATCAAGCCATATTTACAATTAATTTTTTAAATAATTTTTGGTTAAAACCTTCAAAAATTAATATTAATTTTGTTGAAAATGCAATTAATGTAAATTTTATTAAAAATTAATTTTATTAAAAATTAATTTTATTTTTTTTTTATTTTTAGTTTTGGTCTAAAAAATTTAATTCTTTACTTATTTTTCCTCATTTAAATCAAAAATATTTTTATTACAAAGATATTCCAATTTTATTTACAAATGCCTTTTCTATTATAAACAATGTGAATTTTTTAAAATTATTTTTTTTAATTATTTTTATTTTTAGAAATTGTTTTTATATTTAACATCCATAAATAACAACACAAACACTTTTTTTGATTGCACCTCTAATATATTGGCAAATGAATATGATGTTAATTTAGAGCGAACAACTGTTACAATTTGTCAGCTTTCTCGTGGTATAATGCTGATAAATAAATAAATTATTTTATTTATTTTTTAATGTTTTTTGTCAAATTTTCAAAAATATTTTTTTAATTCTAAATTGAAGAAAATAAATTTTTATTTTTTGTCAATATTTATTTTTTACTTTAACTAAAAACATATTTTTTATTAAAATAAAATTACCTATATATATATTTTTTTAATTTTTAGTTTAATCTTTTCTGCCCTTTAAAATCAAAATTATTGCAAATTTATTTTTATTTATTTTTCTTTTCATCACTTACTCATATATATTCCACTTATCCGAACACGTTTCCCTCAAAAAATAAAAGAATTTTTAAATAGAAAGAGAGAAATTTGATCCAAACAAAATTTTTACTGGCATTTGAATGAATATATAAAAAAGGGTCCGAAAAGCAAAAAAAAAGAAAAACCTGCCATTAATACGAACAAAATAAAAATACGAGAAAAAAGTGGCGCCGATACGAAACCACGGGAAAGTATTGGATGATGAACAAGCAAAGGGGAGAGGGTGTTCATTTTTATTTATTAATAATTACCAACCTTTTCTCGTTTATTTCTTTTCATTATCTTTAAGTATTCACCCTTTATTATTAAAAGAAATGTTGAATTAAAGAGAATTTAATTAATTAAAGAAAAAGAAAATGTGACGATTTTATTTGTTTTTCTTATACTCAATATTTAATTAAAAAACATTATTTGTTCTAATTTACTCTTAATTTTTTTTCAAAATTAATTTTCTTTTCACATTTTTAAAGTCGCCCACCCGTAAAATTATGTATTGATATATTTACGATTTGGTGACCTAATTATGTCTGATGGAATTATTAACTTTTAACATCTTAAAATTAGCTAAAAACGTCAAAGTCTAATTAAAAAGCTAATTGATTTTTCTCGTAAATGCGCGCCAGTCTTTAAAATGATGAAATGATTGGATAGATAAATTGCCACACAACTATTTGTTATCAATCAAAAATGGCTGGCTAATGGAAATTTTGTCGCATTTTTTAGTTTATTTACTTGAGATATAGATATTATTTTTCTTCTTTCATTATATTATTATAAAAAATATTTAAAAACGATACTCCTCTTTTTTTACAATTTCCTGTTGAATTTTCTCTTTTTGTATTATTTTTCCACTTTCATTGTCCAAATTCTTCCAAAACATTTCAAAAAAAAATACAGTCACAAATATATATAAATATATTGATTTAAAGCAAAATTTCCTAGGTGATGAAGCAAAGGTTAGCTAAATATATTTTAAGGGCTGACTGTTTTAAATACAAACATAAAAAGGAGAAAGAGACTATTTATTTATTCAGATATTTACGTTTTCTTTCAAATCTACGGTTCTGACTGACACTAAAATCGGCGCCATTTAAACCATTTCCTTAAATGCTTTTCCTCCCAACTCACAAAACAGTCATTCCCCTACATTTACTTTCTACCCACGTCTTCACATAATCGCCATAGCGTTGAAATACTTCTGTGCTCCCCACCACATTTTGTGTTTAATGCTTTTTCTTACTTTTCCCACATCTTGGCGATAATAAAAAAAATTCATTCACGTTTTATATATGCTCAAATCATCAGTACAAACATTTTACTAAACCTTTCAGTTTCGTTTTTTTATTTGTTGTTCCAGACAGTCCTTTTAATTTTGGAATTATATACAATTTTGATAACAAGAAGGGATTGTGTGTGTGGGCCTTTATTTTATTTGTTAATAATAATTGATAAAATATTTAACATTTAATAGTTTTCGTTTCACAAATACAGTCAACTGTCATTAGTAAAACCCTTATTTTACCTTACTTCTTTTTAAATTAATATTCTTAAAATTTTTCTAAATACTTTTCTTAAAATCAACTTGTCTTTAAATTTATAATTTCCTGTCTTCTTCAGAATTTTACTGTTCTTTCCACTCATTTCAATGAGTTAAGTTAATCCTTATGAAAAGCAATCAACAACAACATTAAAATCCAAAAAAGGTTAACAAGCTTCTTCTTGGCCATCCCTCCCACACAAATATTCTCAAATAAATAGCAAAACATGTTCTTACTTTTATTTCTTCTCTTTTAAATTACTCCCACTCTTTCCTCTTCAACATTTACAAATTCCATTTTTGTCCCATGTTTTCAAGGATGGGCCTAATTTTGCTTTCCTTATTTGTTTATTTTTGCTTTCTTTTTCCCTTTTTATCTTTAATTTTCTTTAATATTTATGTCAAAATTCAAAATAAATTTAACGATAAAATAAATTTATTTGAGCAACACTTTGTACATAATAATTATTAATATTATTTCCTTAAATTTGAAAAAGATGGACAATCAAAGGCCTATTAAATATACAAATAAATATTCATAAAATATGTTCATTTCTGGCTTTTTACCTAAACAATTATTCTCAATACAAAATATTTTAAAAATGATATAATTTTTGATTATCTTCTTCCAAATATATAATTTCTAAAATTATCAACATTTATTTGTTTTTTCTTCTATTTTTATTTTTATTTTCCTTAAAATAATAAAATTCCACACAAGGCCATTTATTCCTTTTTTCTCTTCAAAATACCTCATTTTCGGATTAATACACGCACACACAATGGATTTTTGATGTTTATTAATATTAACCAATTATTTAACCCTAAAAATATATAAAATTTCTATTTAAAATATCAAACATTTAAATTTTATTTTATTTAAATTTATTTATAAAATTAATTCTTTTATTGATTTCATTTTACAATTTGTATTTTAAATAAAATAAACTTTACTCTTTTTTTTAAAATTTTTATTTCAAAAAAAATTAAAATTTTAAATTTATTTTTAAAGGTTTTTTCCCTTTTTTATTTCTTCCTTTTCTTCATCAAAATTATTTTCTCCAAAAATTTAAGGAGAAAATTTAAAAATGAGGAATGTCAATAATTCTTCTTCTTCCTCTGCTGCAACAATGATTAAAAGTAATAAAAGTACAACAACAACAACAGTTTTTCGTTCATGTACAGAATTTAGTCATGAACGCTCAAAACATCCTTTATCTTCAGCTACTGTTGTTTCTAAGCTTTTAATTCAGCCAGCACATTTAAGAAGTCATTCAGTTAGTCATTGGCCTTCACCTGAAAGGTAATTTTTGAATTGGTGTTAATATAATTATTATATAATTCTTTATATGATAATTATTTATCTAAATTTAAAAATAATTATTCAAAAAAAAATATTTTAAATGATTAAAAGAAATTTTATTTTAATTAAATTTCTTATTTTTAAGTCGAAATCCAGGGGCAACATTGTTACATGCTTGTGAGCACTTTAGTGTATTACCAGCTATGGCAAATGGAAATAAACAGGTGGGGTTATTTTAAATCTAAAACAATATATTAAAATATTTTTAATTTGATCATTTAAAAATAAATTTCTATTTCATAAAATTATCGTTAAAATTCTTTTATAGATTTCTTTTCCTTTCTTTTTAAATTAATATTAAATAATTTAATATAATCCAACACAATATATATTTTTTATAAAAAATTACTAAATATTATATATATATATATTTAAAACTAAATTTATTTTCTAATAAAAATATATATACAATTGTTTTGATAAAAAACAATTAATTATTTCCTTGTTTTTTTTATTAAATTATTTACAAAAAGTTTTTTCTGTTATTTTTTTTCTATTTCCGTTTCTATTTTTCTTTTCTTTTATTAATTACTCTTTAATGCTAAAATTATTTTGTTAAGAAAATATTTTTTATTTTAAATAAATATATTTAATATATTTATTTTTAAATAAGTAGAATTATTACAATAAATTAAAAATAGATTTTAATTTAAAGAATTAATTAATTTTCAAAAATATATTTATTTTATATCCCTCACGCATTCAAAACAAACAAAAAAATAAAAGGAAAAGCAATTGAAAAAATCGGCGCAGTAACAAATTTTAATTTGCTTCAATCAAAATCTCTCTTAATATATTCACATACTTGAATATTTTTTTATTTTTACAAAATAAAATTGTTGGGTTGGACCTTGAATTATTAGAAAAATTAAAGAAAACCTGTCTTTTTTATTTTTTTTTATTCTACTCATCTTTTATCTCTAAAAAAGTATTTTTATTTGATAATTATATATAAAAATTATTATTTTTTATTTAATTTATTTTAATTTAAAATTAAATATTTATTATTAAATATCCCTTTCGAAGAATTCTCATCAAAAAGTTCTCTAAAGTTAAAGATATTATAGTCTTCGTTTTGAGTTTTGCAAAACTAATTTTAAGTTTCAGATATTTAATAAAAAATTTTCTTTAATTTAAATTTTTTCTCAAATATTTTTTTTTTATTTTAATTTTTTTAAAAATTTCAATTTTAAAACATATTTATTTATTATCATTTAGAACATTCTCCTTTAAATAAATGTTCATAATTATTCCGCTTTAGCTCATTTTTTCATCGCGCAATTATTTACGGACAATTTCTTTTAATATGAGAGAATAAAACAATTTAAAAATTGGATGAGTAAAATAAAAAAAAATAACAACCTTTCATTTAAATAAAAAAACTTTTTACCTCTCATAAGTTTTTTTTTAATTTTATTTTTATTTGTAATAACTTGAGATAAAATACTCGAAGATTATCTATTAATTTTATTGCGATTATTTTAATTAAAAAAATAATAAAAACTTCATTTTTCTTGTTTTTATTTTAATTATTGCGAGCGTTCTTTTCATTCAATTTAACTAGAAATTAAATTATTTTTCTTTTAAATTAAAGAAATATAAAACAAGATTTATATAAAAATTTTAATTAATTAAAAAATATTTAAAAAAACTAAATATATTTTTATTAAAAAACAATTTGTTGTTATTTCACTAAAAATATTATTTAGTCTTGATTACTTTAAAATCTTTTTCTTCCCATTTTTTTCAAAAATCTCTTCTGGCCCATATAAAATAACTATAATGTCCAACCAACCATTTCCTTAAAATTCTTTCTCCTCCCATTTGTTTTTCTTTCAATTATTTCTTCAGCTATTTAATCTATTTATTTATAAATCTTTAATTTTTAAATTTAAAATCTTCTTTTGAAATTTTACACAAAATCTGATTAAATTCCTTAAAAAGATTTTCTATCCACTTAAAATTTCGTTTTTGTTGTCCTGACATATTTTTAAATTTTTTTATTCAAACGTTCAATAGCCAAATAAAGTCAGATTTTATTCAATGTTTTTCTGAAAATTGTTAAAAAAACAACGTTTTCTGGTAATTCTTTCATAATATTTATATTCTTTTATTTTTTTCTCATTAAAATGTTATGTCCAAAGCAAAATAACATTTTTTTCTTTAAAACATTTGGTCAATACTTTATTCCCATCCATCATTCGCCACCCTCCTCGCGGCTTTTTCTTCCAGACGATTACAACGAATTGACAAGCACAAAACAAATTTTCTATTTAAACGAAATATTTGGCCTTTAAATGATTTAATCAGATTACAAATTTAATCTAAAATAAAAACGGTGCAATTTTATTTTTAATTTACTTTTTTTAAATTAATTTTTTATATTTTTCTTATTCCCCCAATTTAACCAATAATTATTATCGGAGACTAGAAAATAATTAATAAATATTGTAAAAACAGCAACATATTTATCGTTTGCTACGAAGGACGTAGACATAATTTTTATGTGGGAAAATGACAAGATTTGGAGGTATAAGGGAAGGAGAGAATATTACATATTCATTAATAATTAAATATTTGAAAATAATCAAATATTTTTTAGAATTTAATTTTTCTATATTTTACCTTTTTTGTAATCATAGTCTTTTTGAAAAAAGAATATGATAGTCTTTTTTCTATTATTTTTTATTTAACTAAATATTAATAATTACTTTCCATTTACTTTCCATTATTGGCAATAATCTTCTATTTACTCATCATCCTTCTTAAAAATAAATTAGTAGTCTTTAAAGCTTAAAACACAATTTTACTAAAATTGCCTTTAGTTAGCGAAAAGAAGAGAAAATTTAACTAACCATTTCTTAACAAAATAAACATAAATTTTTACATTAACATTTTTCAGTTTTTGGCCAAAAACTTTATAATAAAAATATGGGTCCACCCCAGAACATCGAAGCCCAAAACATCGAATCCAAAACAGCGAATTTCCCAAAACATCGAATCCAAAACAGCGAATTTCCCAAAACATCGAAACCCAAAACGTCGACCCCAAAACATCGAATACCAAAATATGTTAATATTTGGTTTAACCAATGAACAAATAATTGGTAAACGATAAAATTGTGAATAATAATCAATTAGTTGGTACAGCGAACAAATAATTGTTACCAGTGAACAAATAACTGTTATTTCGGTATTCGATGTATTGGGGAATTCGTCGTTTTGGGTTTCGATGTTTTGGGAAATTCGCTGTTTTGGGTGCGATGTTTTGGGTTTCGATGTTCTGGGTTGATCCCAAAAATATATTTAATGAAATGAAAATTTTTTATTTTTAAAAATAACCAAAGATTATTTATTTTTTATTTAAATGTTTTTATTTGTTAAAATTATAAGTACATATCCTTATTATTATTGAGTTGGCGGATGTTAAGGGATTTCTTACCTCTATATTAAAAGATTAGCTTTTAAAAAACTGTTTAAATTTTTACACAAATTTCCATAAAGTAAAAATCTGAGAATTTCTAATTTGCAACTTTTTAAAAAATCTTTTCCTTATTTTTATAAAATCAATTTAAAAAAGTTTTTAATAAAAATATTCTTCCAAATGATTCATAAAAATTTCCCAAACATCATTTCTTCATTTTATATATTTTTACTATTTTTGCCTATTTTTATGACTGCACCGTTTCGCTTCGCTTTCCCATTTTTGTTTATTAAGCAAAAAGCATCATAAAAACTTTTTTTTTAAAAAACATTTTTCAGAGAATAAACAAAAATATATTTTTAATTTATTTAAAATTATTTTTATTTTTTATTTTATTTCTTTTTAAATTTAATTAATTTTATCTAAAAAGAGTAACGAGGGGAGAAGATTATTTATATTCTTTAATTATTTAAAGTCATAAAAGAATGGCGGGCGGATGTTATTATTTAATTGGAGGTATTGATGACAGCGGGAAATTACTATTTTAATTTAATTATTTGGATGACCCAAAAATTATAAAATAATTATATTCAAGAATAAATTTCCTGCTGTTTTAAATTCGCGCAATCGAATTTTAATTTTCACGTGGTTTAACTTTCGATATTTGAATAACTGAAAATATATAGAAGAATTTTTATCTAAATATTTTTTAATTCAGATATATTTTATAATATATTTTTATCCCTAATTTTTATTTTCTTTTTCTCCAAAATTCTTGTTTTGATTAATTTTTAAAATTCCAATCAAATATTTTTAATTGATATTTTTTAATAAATAATTAGAATTTTTTAAATATTTTTTATAAATTAATTACTGGTTTTTTAATCTTTTTTTTTACCTTTTTATTTTTTTTCTTTTACAAATCCGGTTTCCGGTTGTGCGCGTTCCGCATTATTTTTGCTTCTCCTAACAACTAGTTACTCAAAAAACATTCGCTTTTTCATCTTTTACAACCTAAAAAATATTTTTGATCGATAAAAGAATAAAAAAATATTTGAAATTAATTATATTTTTTTATTAAAATTTTTAACTGATAATTTTTTGAATTTTTCACAAATTTTTTGTTTAATAAAAATATTAATTTTAAATTCTTTTAATTTCTATTTTTATCAAAAAAAACTTTTTTTTTGTTAAAGATAATATCTTTTTATTTTTACTTTTTTATACTTCAATTAATTAATTACTATTTTTGTATTTTTACTTTTTAATTAAATCTTTTATTCTTTAACTTTTTTTACAAATTAATTTTTACTTAAAAAAGGTCCAAAAAAATTAAAATGCTGCTTAGACCTAAATTACCCTCAGATTCTGAATTATTATATTCAAAAATATTTCTATCTTCATCATCATTATCTTCTTCAAAAGACAACAAAAATATAACTAAACAACAATTACTTTTACCTCCTTTAGCTGTTGACACCTGCTCCGATAGATTATTAACAAAAAATGATGAAAAAGAAGAAAATAACCAACAAAACGATAATAATAATAAACCCCCAAAGAAACCACCCAGAATATTTCATTACCAATCGGTGCAGGTAAAAACAGGAAAATAAAAAAACAAAAAACAATGATAAATTATTTGTTATTTAAATTCTTTTTCCTATATACATATAGATATTTAAAAAATAAATCTTTATTCTACGTAAACTTTATTCTAATCTATCTTTATTTAATCTTTTCTTATCATTTTCCGTTCATTTTTTCTACTAATATTTTTTTTATTTTTTTTTATTTCATCAGGACAAATAATTATCAAAATTTAAATAAACTTTAACAAAAATCCATCAATTTATGAAATCCATCAAGAAAAAATCATAAAATAATATCTTTCAGACAAGACTTCCTCTCTTTTCGATAAATCACAAATAAATATATTTGTTTATTTTCTGAAAGAAGCAATAAAATATTGCCACAATTCACAAAAAATATATTTAATTAAATTACAGTCAACTCTTTATTTATCTTAATTTAATAAATTGGCTAAAATAATATATAATTGTTTTATTTTTTTATTTAAATTATTTGAATTAAAAATAATTCATTTTAATTAAAAACTCCTTTTAATTTCTAATTTTATAAATTTATTTATTTTTATTTCATTTTTTATTTACTCGTTTTTTTACCAATAAAAGAATTCATCTAATAAATTATCTCATATCTTTAACTTCTTTTTATCTTTAATATTAAATCAAACAAGTAACAAACAATTTAAATCCTTTTTATTTTTCATGCATTTATAAGTAAAAGTAGCGATAAAGCTTTTTCTTTTTTCTTTATTTCTCCGTCAAACATTTATTTTAAATTTTCTTTAAATTAACTTCTATTATCATTTATTTATTAAAAATTTAAATTATTTTTTAAATATTTTATAACTCTAATAACTATTTCTAATCTTTTTCTTTATCAAAAAAATTTCTGTTGCCAACTTTTGAATTTATTTCTAATAAATATTAATATTTGTTTGTTTTTCTGCTTCATTTCTGTTATATTCACCTTTTTTTCTTCATCAATCCGTCCTTCACTTAGCTCTTAGCCCAGATGCGAATGACCCCTCATATTTACCTACCATTTATTCCTATCTAAAGGAGGAGGGACGCCTTGTCTGTCTGGGACTATTTTTGCATTGATTGTGGCCATTTAGAGATGCTTATAGTGACCACCATTTTGTTATAAACACAACACACCTCTGTCCATTTTTATTCCTTCACTTCTGTCCTTCTCTTTTTATTTTTCAAGGGTTCTTATCGAGCTTTTATTTTTAAATTAACTAAAATCAAATCTATCAAATCATCTAAAGGATTAATCTTTTCGGACATTATAAAATATATATTCTTATAAAACAGTTGGTTCTCTCATTTTCTCCTTTACATCCGCTGGCAGTCATCACAGACTTCTTTTTTTTCGTTGAAGAATTGATCGGTTGTCTATTCGGCAGGTTTGTCCTTCCTATCTCTACCTATCGCGCATTCGTCAATTCCTCCATTCCCCAATGGCGTTGTTGTTGTTGGTAATGATGTTGATGAGTGTTGGGTGGGTGGGTGACCTTTTCCCTCTAAACGGCCTTACCTTTTTGCCCTGATACGTAGTAGAAGAGCACACTTTCTTCCCCTTCCGCTCTTTTTTCATTTTTGATTTGATTCATATTTATTTTCTTTTAACTTTTGCCAATTTTTCCAAATTTTATTAAATATAATATAACATATTTTTAAATTTTTTAAATAAATTTCTTCAATTTCATTAATTTTTGATCAAAATAAATTAATCTAATATTATTAGTTTAAAGCTCAATAAATATTTTTATAATTTTTCTTAATTTCCAGCAACTTATTGCCAGTCCCAGCAATCACAGTTGTTGCTCTCCACCAACATCTTTTCAACATTTACAATCCCAAAGGCATAAAAGACTTTCTCCAACAAAAATGCCTTGTACCTCTTCCTCTCCTTCCTCATTACAACTACAACAACATCCACAAGCTTCACCTAATTCTGGTGGTTCTACTTCTTCCCCAAGTGCTTCTACAGGAAGTGTTAATGGAAGGCCTTTAAGAGTTGCACAACCTCCACCTCTATCAACAACAGCTTTTACTCAGCCAATGCCTTGTACTTCCTTCCCTGTTGCTTCTTCAAATGGATATATTTCTAAAGAACAAAAACAACATCAACAACTTCACAATACTAATTCTGCACCTTCTTTCCATCACCAACAAAAACAACAACAATTAAAATCGACAAAAAATTCCCTTCCCAACCCTTCAAATCAACGCTTTGGGCGTTTAAGGTAAAAGGAAATAATTTTAGGAAATAGAATAAAAGGAAATAATTTGTCTTAAAAGGAAATAATTATTAAAAATTAGATTTATTTTTCTAGTTATGCAGAATTACTTGAATTGGCGCGTAATCAACAAAGGCAAATAGAAGCAAATGAGGCAGAATTAGATGAACGAAGAAAAGCTGTTGCACTTTTTGGTGTAGCAAGGAGAACTGCTGGTAGTGAACGAGAACAACAACAAAATGCTCAAATGTATGTTTTTATTTAAAAATATTTTTTTGAGAAAATTGTTTAGGAAGGAAATTGACCATAAATAAATAAATATTTATTAGCTAGCCTTTTTTCTATAGTTTTTTAAGCTTTTTAATATTTAAATATATATATATAGATGTGTTGTGAAAATAGTGTTTTTCTCTTCTTTTTTTATTTTTTATCATAATTTAAAATCAATTGGCCGATCAAAAATTGTTATTTTTATGTGAGAATTACAAACATCTGTTATTTATTTAAATAAAACATTTAAAAAATAAATATTTTCCTTTATTAAACAAAGAATATGCGCAAAATAAAAATTAAATCAAAAACGAACAAATGTTTATTTTTATTTATTAGAATATTCCCTTTTTTCTTTAGCCAATATAAACATTCAAACTTTAAACATTTACTTTTGGAAAGAGTGTAAAACTTTACTAAACAATTTATTACAGACTAATTAAATAATTGTTTTAATTAAAAAATATTTCTTTATAATAATTTAATCTAAATATTTTTTTAAATCTTTTTTTTTATTTTCTTCTTTAAACTATGGAAATTAGGTGCGACTGTGCTTATCGCTCTTTTTTTGTTTTAATGCTTTTCCTTATTTAGCTGAATCATCTTTTTTATTTATTTATTCGAATATACGTCGTTTCAATAAAAAATATATTTTTATTTTTAAATATTTTTTGATGATAATTTTATTATTTTTTTTTTAAGTTTAATGTCCAATATTCGTTCACAAATTGACCGTGATGAAAAAGAACTTGCACATCTTGGCCTCTATAAAAGAGAGGCATTTAAACTACGTGAATATAATAATCGTCAAACAAAAGAATTAAAACAATTAGAAAATGATTATGGAAATGATGAAAAGGAATTAAGAAAAGTTTTTGCCAAAGTAGATTCTCTTAGAGGAAAATTAGAAAATTTATATATGAAAAGGGGCAGAAAATAATCAAAGATATTTATTAAATGATGAAAGAATGTCTTCTTCTCCAAAAGAAAATTTAGAAGGACGTTCTTCTACTTTTCAAAATGAACGAAGACCTAAAGCTTCTGTTAGCCCTTTTAATAAGGCAAATATTTTTAAGATTAAATTAGTTAAATTTTGGGGTATTAACTAAACTTTTTTAAAGATATTATTTATTATTTAATAAAAAAATTTTTTATCTAATTTTAAAGACAGGGTTTTTATTTTAAATTACTTTTTTCAATTTTAATTATTTAAAAGAATTTTTCCAAATTTTTTTACTTTTTCTAATAGTAAATTTTATATTATTTATTTTTATTCTTTGTTAAGTACGAAAAAGGTCAGGATATACCAGACTGTTCAGGAACAACAACAATTAACCATTCTCCCACAAAAAATCACCAAATTTCAACAAATTCATCAGGAACAGCAAAAATACAATGGAGACGTGAACTTCCATCAAATAATAATGGAATTAGACAACAACATTATAATAATAATATACAACACTCTCCTTCTTCTACTGGTGGATTATTGCCTCCAGCGGTGAGTGAACTTAAAATTTACTAAAAAATATTTTAATTAATTAAATTATTTTTTTGGGAATAATTTAATGATAATTTTCTAATTGTTTTAAAATAAAAAGAAAAAACCCAAAATGGGATTTAATATATTCTTTCCAATTAAATAATAAATTATTATTACTTTTTAATGATCATTTTTAATAAATAATTCACATTCTTTTTGTTATTATTAAGATTTGAATGAATTATTGTCCCCTTCTAGTATTTTCGAGAATTCTTTGAAATTTTAGGGTTTCAGAAATAATTTAATTTTTCCCAAAGTTTTTTTCTTTATTAATTTATTTTAATTAAAAAGGTTGACAAAATAAGTCTGCGTCGCAATTCCATCAATCAGGCAAAGCGTAATTCGCTTGTGGGTGAAGGTGGAGATGAACATGTTCAAGCTTTATTATTGGCAGAATTAAGAAGAGGTCGTTCTCATATTTCTTTTGGCAGATCTTGGGATAGTAGCCAATTAAGTGATGAATTTAGAACAACAACAAAAAGAGGAGAAAAGGGAGGGAAATTATTATTTGAAGAAACAGAATCTTCAAGTAATCAAAATAAAAAAGAAAGTCATTTTAAGTCAAATGAGAGTAATAAAACAACAGAAAAATGGATAGATAAAGTTATTAAAGAAGAAAATAAATTAAAAACTTCATCAGAAAATCAACAAAATCAATTAAATTTTTTGCAACAACAAAAAATAATTTCACCAAAAACATCACCAAAAAGAGCAGCATTGCCAGTAGAGAGTAGTATTGATGCTTTTAATAAAATATTTAATAAACAAGAACCTAAATGTAGAGAGGACAGTGAAGAAAATGATGAATTTTTGGAAAAGGGGGAGGAAAAGGATGAATACCAAATAGAAGATAAAAATAAAGATAATGCTACTACTTCATCATTTATTGAAGTTAATAATGAACAAGAAAGAGGGGAAGAAAGGGGGAAGTTTGAGGAAGAAGACCAAGAAGAAGATAAAAATGAAGGAATAGAAAAGGATAAGGAAGAAGATGAAAATAATTTTAGAACTGTTCAATTACTTGACAGAATAAATCTTCGATTGGATGAAGATTTACTTGTTAAGGAAGATGTAAATGCCGCCGCAAAGGTTGAAGGGGAAGAGGAAGTAAATAATGAAGAATTGTCAAAAACAATAATTACAACTGGAAGTCCTCCACTTTCTGACAGTTCTACTGTTTCGAGTAGTGAATTGGAGAGAGAAAGTATTTTGGTTAGTTGAAATTAATTAATTCTAATTAATTCTCTTTTTTAAGGAATTATTTGATGATTCTTGGCATAAAAATATTTGTCCAACGGGTATTAAAGGAATTCTTCGAGAAAAACAACAAAATGGTGTATTAAATACAAATACACATTTAGAACAAAGAAAACAAACAAATAGAGTTAAAATTGATTTAGTTATTTTATTTTTGGATGTTGCTTATGAAGGGCAATATGAAATGCTTGTTCAATTAGCATCTCAAGTAATTTTAAAAAATAAATATTTTAATTAAAAATTAAATAGATTGATGATATTTCTGTTTCAAATAGTGAAGGTTTAACTGCTTTACATTATGCAATATGTGCAAATAATCATGATATTGTACAATTTTTGGTAGAAAATGGGGCTGATGTTAATGCTTTGGTTTGGAAAACTTTTTGAAAAAATTAAAAAATATTTTTTAAAGGATGTTGATGGATGGACACCTTTACATTGTGGTAAATAAAAGAAAATAATTACTTTTAATTTAAAATTATTATTTTTAAATAGCTGCTTCTTGTGGTAATCTTCCAATGATAAAACTTTTAATTGAATATGGTGCTTGTCCAATAGCTACAACAATTAGTAAATCTGAGGTAAAAAAAGGAAAAGAAAAGAGAAAAAAAAATAATTATTTTTTTAGACAGTTGCACAAATATTTGATGATTCAAATGAAAATGCAGCAATTGGGATTGAATATATGGCTTTTATAGAAGAATGTATGGGTGTTGTTAATAATGCTAAGGTGTTTATTTTAAGTTGTTTATAAGGTGCTTATCTTTTTTTTTTAGGTTTTTGCTGCTTATTCATATGATTCTCAAAGAGAAGATGAATTAAGTTTTGAGGAAGGAGATGAATTAAAAGTAATTCGTAAATGTGAAATTTTGGAAAATGAAAAAACTGAAGAAAATAAAAAAGAAAAAAATCATTCAGAAGAAGAATGTGACGAACAATGTTGGTGGTTATGTGAACATACAAAAGAAATATTTAATAAACAAAAAAGTGGATTTGGTTAGAAAATTAATTTTAAAATAAATATTTTTATTTTTTTTTCAGTACCTCGTAATTATTTATCTTTATTTCCAACTTTAAAATATCAAAATAAATTTAATGTTGATTTTAAATTACCTAAAGAAATTATTTTTAATGAACAACAAAATAATTTAGAAATGGGAGAAAATGAAGAAGAAGAAGAAAAAGAATTAAATGAAAATAATGAAGAATTTAATAATGTTTTAATAATTAATAATCAAAATAATAATACAACAAAAACAACAACAAATTCTTTAGGTCATCAAGAATTGAGTACATATGCTTAAAAAATAATTTTATATTTAAATTAAATAAATATATTTTTAAGTGCAAATATTTAAATAAAAATATGATTAAATA
>ABLG01001359.1:0-39926 GCA_000172435.1 Meloidogyne hapla | reverse complement strand
ATCAATACAAAGAAATTCTAAATTTGAAGCACATCGATGAATTATTGCGCTGAACACTCCTAACTAAAAAATTATAAAAATTGGAATAATTATTTAAAGATTTTATGTGAATATTTTATAAAATCCTGTTAATCGTTGATAAAAGTTAGAAAACATTGAACTTATTAAGTATTTAACGAGAAACCAAACTCGTTAACCACTACACTGTATTTATTAATAATCATAAAAAATCATTTATTTTTGTATTAATTTCTAGGACTTTTGGTATAAATCGGAATTATTCCTAATAAAAATGTAAATAAAATTAAAAACAAACACTTCTTGAAGGCCTTTTAACTTTATAAATTGAAGGATTGCAAATTAATTTTTTATATTCATCCAAACCAGTTTTTCGTCTTGAAACCAATAAATAAATATCTCTTTTAGTTAATTCTTCATTTAATTTTATAATTTTTTGATTAATTTCTTTTTTAGTATTTTCTAATTCTTCACATAAAAGTAAATCTTCCTTTGCTAATATTAAATCTTTAAAATCTACCCAAGCTAAATTCCAACATAAATTTTTCCATTCTTTACATACACGTTCAATTTTAATTTTTTCTTTAAAATTTAGAAAATCAAAAATTAATTTCTTAAAAAATAAAAATATTTTATTTTAATTTATTTTTAATTAACCAAAATTTCTGGAGGCAAATCTTGAAATTGCATTTTAATAAATTTATTAAAAATAAAATATTTAATAGTTTTTGTTGGTAATATAAATATTAAAAGCTAAAAATAAAGAAATTATTTTATATATTTTATGATGAAATAAAAAAAAGATTAAATGAGCAATTATTTAAAAATTATTGATGATTACGAAATCTACAAATAATTTAATTCTTATAAATTAAAAAAATAATAATATTTATAAACAATTTAAATTAATTTAATGTTAAAAAGATATATACATAAATTTATTTTTATTTATTTATTTTATTAAAACTCTCTCTAACAATAAATAAGAGCAAACAAAGATTTCGTAAGTTATCGACTTTTTTTCATATAAAAATGATGTCACTTTGCTTTTGACTCAATTTTGTAATTTATAATTAATTTTATTTTTGAAATTTTATTGGCAATGTTTTTACCTATTTTTATATTTTATTAAAGTTTTAAATACGTAAAAAAATTTCAACATTTTTTTAAAATTCCATCAATCAAAAAAATATTTAATCAATAAAATATATTCTTTTAATATCCATAAGGATAATTATAATTTCCAATTTTTAAAGAAATTATTTAAATATATGTAGTTCTATTAAATTACTTGAAAATAAAAAAAATTTCATTTCCAAATTTTAGAGCAAAAAAAAATAATTAAAAATTTATAAATTTTAAATAATCTTTTCAATTTCATTTTCAAAATTTCCAAAAAGAATTTGCCTAAAAATTTAAAAAATTAATTTCTAATTTTATAAATGTTCACAAACGTTTTTCTTTTTCCAAATGTTTCATTTAATATTTCTTTTAAAACAATTGAATTACCAAAAATATAATATTTATAAGGAAAGTGTGGTTGAGGAATTTTAATTAATTCAAATAAATATCCTTTTTTCCATTTAAAAATAATATCAGGTTCTTTACTATAATAACGATTCTAAAAAAAATTAAAAAAAAATTAATTTTTTAAATAAAAACCAAAAAAACCAAAAAATGATAAGAAGCTTTTAATTTATTATCATTTTCTTTTAATATTTTATCAAGTTTTTGGAAGAATTCATTAATATTCATTAATTCATCAAAACGATTTAAAGTACATTTAAATGTTTCTAAAGCCTTTAAATAAATAAATATTTTTTAATAAAATAATAAATTATTTTTTACAGTCAAATTCTCGAAAATTTTCAAAGCATATTCTCTATTTAAATAAAAAGACTGTGGATCATGAAATTCCAAATTCTGAAAATTAAAAAATAAATTATTGGATAATCTCTTTATTATAATTTTATTTACTTCTCTAATATTTTTAATGATTAAGGAGAACCATAATTATTATACTTCTCAATAATCTGAATTTTTTAAAAATATTATTTGAAAATATTTTAGAAAAAAAAATATTTTCTTAATTTTACAAAAGGTTCTAACAATTAAAAGCCAATTAATTATTTAATTTTAATACAATTTTAAATTAATTTTCTCTTACCCTTAAAGGAGTAATTGAATTTAAATTGATTAAAAGTTCTAAAAGAAAATCATCAAAATTAATATTTCCATCATTACAAGATAACTTTAAAAAATAATAATTTTAATAATTAATTAAAAATAAACTCTATGAAAAGGCATTGATTCATTTATACAGCCACTCAAAACAATATAAATTTCTATTGAAAGAGAAGAAAGTTTTTTAAAAGAATAAAGAGCTTCTAATTGACGTGCATCTACTGGGCCTTCTAAATCATAAACATAATTTTTCCAACAAAAATCTAAATGTTCCAAATTTGGACAAGAAGAGGATATTTTTAATAAATCTGACTAAAATAAATTTACAAATAAATTTAATTATTTTTTTAAATTACTTTATTAAGTGAAGAATACTTGTTAACTTTTAATGCACGTAAAGAATACAAATTTGGATGAAAATTTAAATCTATTGGATTTACTGTGTAAAATAAAGGTGAACACAAACTAAAAAAATAAAACTGTTCAAATTATTTGAAATTGGTTAGTCAAAAAGCCTTTAAACATTTTAGAACTCCCTCCCATCAAGGACACCAAATTTTATTATGATAAGTCGAAAAGGGTTTAAGGCTCGTAATCTTCTAATTTAAATTTTGGATTGTGTTTTGGCTACATTTAGTTAAATAAATATATTTTTATTCAAAAAATGGACAAAAAACTTGTTTCCTTTGATTTAAGGAAAACTTATTTAAATTATAAAAAAAAATATTTTTTACCTAAAAACTTTTGTGTCAGTTAATTCTTCATCATAATTTTTATAATTACTATAAAATAATAAAAAACAAAGTTTTGGACAAATTTGAGGAATTGCTAATAAGGAATTATAAGAAAAATCATTAATATATAATTGTTTTAATGTTGAAGGTAAAAATTGTTTTTGGCCAATTTCTAAAGATTTTTCAAAAATCTGGTCAAAACGATTAATTCGTAGACATTCAAGTTTTTGACATTTTAATATTAATGAAAGAAATGCATCAAGAGTTCTTTTCTGTTTTTTAAATGAAAATTAGTTGCTTTTCTCAAGTCCTTTTAAAATTATTTAATCATAATCTGTCCTTTTTCGAAAACTTTGCCAAATAAAAATAATAAACTTACCTTTTTATTTAAAACTAAACCCAACGAGAGAAGGTTAGGTGCCAAGTGTTCTTCAATTTGATTTAAATGCCAAACATCAATTGGTTCAATCATAGAAAAATGTTTAAGAGAAGGTTCTAAGAAATGAAAATAACGGCCAATACGAGTTGAAACTTCAATTCCTTTATCAATACAAAGAAATTCTAAATTTGAAGCACATCGATGAATTATTGCGCTGAACACTCCTAACTAAAAAATTATAAAAATTGGAATAATTATTTAAAGATTTTATGTGAATATTTTATAAAATCCTGTTAATCGTTGATAAAAGTTAGAAAACATTGAACTTATTAAGTATTTAACGAGAAACCAAACTCGTTAACCACTACACTGTATTTATTAATAATCATAAAAAATCATTTATTTTTGTATTAATTTCTAGGACTTTTGGTATAAATCGGAATTATTCCTAATAAAAATGTAAATAAAATTAAAAACAAACACTTCTTGAAGGCCTTTTAACTTTATAAATTGAAGGATTGCAAATTAATTTTTTATATTCATCCAAACCAGTTTTTCGTCTTGAAACCAATAAATAAATATCTCTTTTAGTTAATTCTTCATTTAATTTTATAATTTTTTGATTAATTTCTTTTTTAGTATTTTCTAATTCTTCACATAAAAGTAAATCTTCCTTTGCTAATATTAAATCTTTAAAATCTACCCAAGCTAAATTCCAACATAAATTTTTCCATTCTTTACATACACGTTCAATTTTAATTTTTTCTTTAAAATTTAGAAAATCAAAAATTAATTTCTTAAAAAATAAAAATATTTTATTTTAATTTATTTTTAATTAACCAAAATTTCTGGAGGCAAATCTTGAAATTGCATTTTAATAAATTTATTAAAAATAAAATATTTAATAGTTTTTGTTGGTAATATAAATATTAAAAGCTAAAAATAAAGAAATTATTTTATATATTTTATGATGAAAGAAGGAAAAATAAATCATAAATAAACAAATAAAGCGAGAGCATTTATTTTAAAAAAATATTATTTCGAAATCTACAAAAGTAATTTTTCTATTTTAATTTAAAAGCAAAATTTATTAAAATATTTAAAAAAATATTTTTTTAATATGAAATAATATTTAAGAAATTAAAAAAAAATATTTAATTTAAAAAATAAATAAAATAAATTTATTTTTATTATCAATTTAATATTCAAAACTCTCTCTAACAATAACTAATGGCTGACAAATATTTCGAAAGGTATCGATGTTTTCATATAAAAATGATGTCACTTTGCTTTTGACTTTTTTTCATTTAAATATTTAATTTTATTTAAAATTCTAAATTAGAGAGTTTAGGAAATAATTAAAAATTTTCAATATTTTTTTAAAAATCATAAAATATAAATAGAATATATTATTTTAATCTCCATAAGGATAATTATAATTTCCAAATAATATTTGTCTAAAAAATAATTTTTTAATTTAAAAAATCATTTTAACAAACTTATTTCTCTTTCCAAAATATTCATTTAAAATTTCTTCCAAAACAATAGATTGACAATAATTAAAATCAATTGAAGGAATTATAATTATTTTAAATTGTTGCCCTCTCTTTCAATTAAAAATTGTATCAGGCCCATAATTTCTCTTTAAAAAAATTTTTTTTATTTTTTTAAATTAAAAATAACCACAAAACGAAAAGAAGCTTTTAATATTTTCTTATTTTCTGTTAATATTTGGTCAATATTTTGAAAAAATTTATTTAAATCAATTGTTCCTTCATAATTTAAAGAACATTTGAAAGTTTCCAATGACTAAAATTTTTTCTCTTAAATAAATAGAAAAAATCAGTTAACACTCTTGTTATACCGTTACTCCAAAAGAGAGTTAAAACTATTGTAACTATTGATGAAGGTACAACCGTTGTAATGCTATTTTGAGAGAATTCTCAGGTTGGAACAGCCCTTTGGGTATGATTATAACAGAAAAGTTGTTATATTCTAATGACGGTATAACAGTAGTAAATTAATTACATTTAAATTCTTGATAAGTTTTAACGCGTATTCAGTGTTGAAATAAAAAGATTTGTGATTACGACATTCCAAATTCTGAAAATTAAAAAATGAGTTAATAAATTTCATGAATTTCTCTTTGAAAATTCTTACCCTTAAAGGATTAATTGAATTTAAATTAATAAGAACTTCAAAGAAAATATCATCCCATCTTCGATCACTATCTTCACAAAAAAGCTAAAAAAATTCATTTAAAAAATATAAAACATCAATTAAAACAAACATTATGGAAAGGTTTTGAATATATTAAATCCTTGAATTGAAAGTGAAGAAGTTTTTTAAAAGAATAAAGAACTAACTTCTAATTGACGTGCATCTACTGGGCTATCTAAATAGTCAATATAATTATCCCAGAAAAAATCTAAATGTTCCAAATTTGGACAAGAAGTGGCTATTTTTAATAAATCTGACTAAAATAAATTTACAAATAGTTTTTTAAATAGTTTTTAAATAGTTTTTTATATAATTTAAATAATTTAATTTAATAATTTAATTTAATAATTTAATAATTTAAATAATTTAAATAATTTAATTATTTTTTTAAATTACTTTATTAAGTGAAGAATACTTATTAACTTTTAATGCACGTAGAGAATACATTCTTGGGTGTAAATTTAAATAAGCTCGATCATCCGTGTAAAAGAACGGAGATCATAAAATAAAATGTCAAAATTAATTAAATGATAAAGGAATGATTTCCAGTAATTTCCATTTTAATCTCTTCCTTTTTACATTTAAACAGTTAATGATTTTATTGGACCTAATTAAATATTATGCCTAAAAAGATTTTTATAAGTTTACCTAAGAATTTTCTCATTAGATAACTTTTCAGGTAAGGAGTCATACTGTTGAAACAATAGAAAGTCAAGCTTTAGGCAAATTTGATAAATTGTAAGTAGAGCCTTCAGTGAATATTAGAAATATATAATTGTTTTAATGTTAAAGGTAAAAATTGTTTTTAGCCAATTTCTAAAGATTTTTCAAATATTTGGTCAAAACGATTAATTCGAAGACATTCAAGTTTTTGGCATTTTAAAATTAATGAAAAAAACGCATCAAGAGTTGTTTTCTGTTTTTTAAATGAAAATTAAAAGTTTAAAAAAAGTTTTTGTTTCTCAAGCAGTTTCTTTAATGATTCTTTCTTTTAAATTTATTTAATCATAATCTGTCCTTTTCGAAAACTTTGCCAAATAAAAATAATAAACTTACCTTTTTATTTAAAAATAAACCCAACGAGAGAAGGTTAGGTGCCAAGTGTTCTTCAATTTGATTTAAATGCCAAACATCAACTGGTTCAATCATAGAAAAATGTTTAAGACAAGGATTTAAAAAGTGAAAATAACGGCCAATACGAGTTGAAACTTTAATTTCTTTATCAATACAAAGAAATTCTAAATTTGAAGCACATCGATGAATTATTGCACTAAATACTCCCAACTAAAAAAATTAAGATAATGTATTTTGAAAGGATCGTTTACGTTTGATGCACCCGTTTCTTTCCCACACAAACATATTTATTGAGAAAATTTTATTCGGCCACATTTATGTCCATTATTTTTCCAAAAGAATGAAAATTAGGGTCTCAAAGCAACCTAACGGAAAATCCAGTTGTCCTTGTGCTTCCTTGTATTCTCCATTATCATTAGTTTCCTTATTTTTCCGATATTCACATAGATCTTCAGCAGATATTAAATCTTTACAATCTAACCATGCCAAATTCCAACATAAATTATTCCATTCTTTACATACAAGTTCAATTTAAATTTTTTCTTTAGAATTTAGAAAATAAAAAATTATTTTCTTAAAAAAATAAAAATATTTATTTTTTAATTAACCAAAATTTCTGTGGCAAATCTTGAAATTGCATTTTAATAAATTTATTTTTTAAAAACTTTAAATATGTATGTAAATTGTTCTTTAGAAGAAAATGAAAAATCCCTAAGAATAAAAATTAAGATTGTTTAATTTGTTGTAGACATTGCTTTTAACAAAATTTAATTAGAGATTTACGTTAGAATAATTATATTTTATTCAGAAGCTAAGTGAATTGAATAAAGAACAAAATAAGAATACAGATTAATTTTGGTTGTTTTAATTGCAAAAGAGTCAAGAAGTCAGGAATTGCAACAAAGTGCTGAAATGAACTAAAAAAAAAGATAAGAATTTTTGGAATAAGACGTGAGCTCGCCCAGCTTTGATGCAAATCATTAAAACTAAACTAACTGTCAAGGTTTAAGATTTTGTCCTAAATAACCAACTGACTCCTTTTGCAAAAGAATTCTTTAGCCAAAAAGATTATTTCCAATCAAATCTTATTTAATAGCTCTATTAACATTAGCCCGGACAACGGCCAGTATATGACCATCTATCTTAAGTCCATTCATGCCAAGAATAGCACTTTCCGCCTCATGCTCAGTTCGAAACACGCACCAACCACGTCTTGGACGATCTGGTTTATAGTTATGAACGCTTAAATATTGAATTTTAATTTTAAATTGAAACAAAAATCGAACCGAAGATGTATTACATGACCATAAGAAGCACAAATTTTATGAACATCTGACGTCGTTAAATTTTGTGGAATGTTAGAAACTAAATTTAAAATATATAAACAGGTTTTTGAGGGACGATTTTATATTTGTCATTCAATAAAAAAAAGTTAAGGGTATCTTAAAACTTAGCTTAAAAATTTATGGAAAGCATATAAATTTTTTGGGACTCATAAAATAAACTTCATAAAATAAGACTTATAAACTTCATCGGACTCATAAAATGTATCGAGCCAACCCCATGTATAAACGACAAGGCACTTGTGAAGAGTGAAGTGCTATTTCTGCGGACTTTTTTTGCGGACTTTTTCAAAAGACCTCGAAATGGTCAAAAGGATTATAAAATTGTGGAAGTTTTCCCTTTTCCTTTGGCAAAAAAAAAGGATTAATATTGGGTATATAAAATTATAAATGGATTCGTCAAACTTATTTCTTAAAAATGGAACTTGAATTATTAAAAAATTTTACTATAACAAGACTTCATGTTAAACTTAATTTATCCGAAGAAGAGTTTCAGCAATGGCTAACAGATCTCAAGATGCTTCACAAAAAAAGAACATGTGACAATTCACACACAAAACATTGAATCATTGTGGCAAAAACTGAAGCGACGACACAAGACTGAATTTGGAACTGCAGAAACAACATTTGAAAGTTACATGGATGAATTTGTTTGGAAACAGCAATTTGGAGGAGATGACTGTTTTTATTATTTGATTTCACAGATTGTAAACTATAAAAAATATTTGTGCGAATAAAATTAATCCTTTATGATTGATGGAGCCAAGCGAGGGAAAAAAAGTCCGCAAAAAAAGTCAGCAGGACTTCACTCTTCACAAGTGCCAACGACAAAAAAAATTCTATTTAAATATCCCCTAAGCAAAATTTCCCCAAATATTTAAGTTTTACCACAAATAACAAATTGTGAAGCAGCCATAATTTTTTTACTGAAAATGTTTAAAATTCGAAAGCAAACAACTGAAGAATAATATATTTTTTATTAAATTACTTAATTGAAGTATTTTATGTATTAGAACATTTGTTTAAGTCAAAATTTTAAATAATTTATGTTTTATTTAATAAAATTTGCAAAGTTAAAATTTAAAGATTGACTAAATTACAAATAAATTAAATCAAAGAAATATCAAAAGACGGGAGGGCGGGTTACGGGATCCCGAAAATCGATTTTGCCGCACTCTACTTTTAACTATTTTTATATTTTATTAAAGTTTTAAATAGGTAAAAAAATTGTAAGAAAAGTGATTGAAAGAAAAAGTAATTGTTCTATTAGGAGTGGGCTTATATTAGGACATTTACGGTATATAAACAAGTGTAAGTACATATGATTCATCTGGCAGCAATTAAAACGCTTAGGCGGGGGTTAAAGATCTTTAAGTGAAAAGCAATAGTTGATGCCCCGGTAGCTCAGCCCGAAACCAGTTGCCCGAAACCTAGAAGAAGAAAAATTGAAGATAAATATCGATTGTTTAATTTGATGTATAAATTTGCTTTCAAAAAATCCAATAAAAGATTATACTTTATTCAATAGTTAAGTGAATTGAATTTACTTTAATAAAAGTAAAAAAATCAATGCTTCTTTCTACATATTGCAAAAGGTAAATCTAAAAAAAACTCTATAACGATTATAAAATTAAAATTTTGTCCTAAAAATCCAAATGCCCCTTTTGCAAAAAATGAGAAATAAATTCTAGCCAAAAAGATTATTTTCAATCAAATCTTATTTAGCTCTATTAACATTAGCCCGGACAACGGCCAGTATATGACCATCTATCTTAAGTCCATTCATGCCAAGAATAGCACTTTCCGCCTCATGCTCAGTTCGAAACACGCACCAACCACGTCTTGGACGATCTGGTTTATAGTTATGAACGCTTAAATATTGAATTTTAATTTTAAATTGAAACAAAAATCGAACCGAAGATGTATTACATGACCATAAGAAGCACAAATTTTATGAACATCTGACGTCGTTAAATTTTGTGGAATGTCAGAAACTAAATTTAAAGAAACTAAGTTTTTGAAGGCCTGTTTTTTATGTTTATCATTCAATAACTAAAATAACTAATCAAAATCCCAAATTCTTAAATTTACCACAAATAATATATTGTAGAGCAGCCATGGTTTTTGTCACTGAAATTTATTTATAATTTGAAAGCAAACACCTGAAAAATATATTTTTATCAAAATTAGGTACTGTTCTAATATGTCACCCCACCCCATATATTCGCGAGATTATAAAATGGTAACTGATATTTCTCAAAAAGGTCAAAAAGTAGGCTTATTGAAGTCGGCGAGACGCTTGTGCAAAACCCTGAGCTTTGCTCAGGGTTTTGCGGCACGCGTCTAGCGGGAGCCTGCTGGGTTCTGTATGCAGTAACATAAGCCTATTCATTATAATCATAAAAAATATAGGTAATGAATATTATTTTTTGACAAATATCAGTTACCATTTTGTAATCTCGCGAATATATGGGGTGTAAATTCACCGCGAATATACGGGGTGGGGTGACATATTAGAACAGTACCCAAAATTATTATTTGGAAATCAAGTATTTTATGTAATACAACATTTGTTTAAGTAAAATTTTAAATAATTTATGTTTTATTTAATAAAATTTGCAAAGTTAAAATTTAAAGATTGACTAAGTTACAAGTAAATCAAATCACAAAAATATCAAACATCATTTCTTTCTGAACTATAATTTCCAAAAAGCACGTTTCTAAAAAATTTTTCAATTAAAAATTAAAGGTTCAAACGTTTTTCTTTTGCCAAATTTCTTATTTAATATTTTTTTCAAAACTGATGATTGTAAAAAATCACATTTTATAGTCGGAAATGTAAATATTTTAAACTGATTATTGTAAAACTTAAAAACAATATCTTGTCCAAAACACTGAAATCAAAAATTTTTTTTTAATTTTTGAACTAAAAATAACCTCAAAGCGAAAAGAAGCTTTTGATGCATTATTTTCTATTAATATATCTTGAATTCTTTGTAAAAAATCATTTATATTAAATAAATCACAAATTAATGTACATTTAAACTTTTCTAACCCCTAAATTTTTAATATTAAAAAGTTAAAAATTTAATTTTTACTTTGAAGTTTCTGATAATTCTTAAAATGTAAGCAGTTGATATATAAAAATCAATTTCTCGACGAAACTCCAAATTCTTTAAAAAAATGAATTATACTTATTTATATTCTACAAGTTATTTCTTACTTTCAAAGTATTTATTGAATTTAAATTGGCGAGTAATTCAAAGAAAAAATCGTCAAATTTACGTCCACCAAAGGTATACTGAAATTTATTAAATTAATTATTTAAAATTGATCACAAACTTCATGAAAAGGTATCGAGCCATATTCATCGGTTAATAGTATTTGAATTGAAAGAGAGGAGAGTTTCTTTAAATTATAAAGTTGAAGCAAATCATTTGGATTTAAATCACTAGACCATTCAAAATCAGAATGTTCAAGGTTTGTACAATTAGAAGTAATTTTTAAAAAATCGGTCTAAAAAGAACGTTTGGATAAAAAAATAATAAATTAATGCCTTGTTTGGATCGAAATCCTGAATCTTTAATGCACGTAGAGAATCAAGACACGGATGAAAGTTGAGGGACTCGCTTTTTGGTGTAATATAAAACGGTGAGTAAAATCTTTAAAATTTATATTTATTCTAATGTAAAAATCTCCATTATATCCTAACTTTCGAGATACCATTAAAAAGGAAACTTAATATTTGCGTTAAGAAAACCCATATTAAAAGGTAAAAGTTAATTTGACAGGTTATGTACTCAAATTAAAAAAGATCGAAGACTAATAATTTGGGTTTCAATTCAAAGATTTTGGACTGTTATTAAGCAAAAGTTTTGTGGGAGAAAAGAATAAGTTAGAGAATTTGATGAAAAATTGAAAAATATACCCGAGCATTTTAGCAAAATTTGAATTATTACATAAAACAAAGCACAATCCAGAACATGTTTGACGAATAGCATTTAAACCACTATAAGAATAATCCTCAATAAATAACTGTTGCAATGATGAAGGTAAAAATTGTTTTTGGCCATTTTCTAAAGATCGCTCAAATATCTGATCAAAGAGATTAATTCGCAGACATTCGAGTTTTCCACATTTTAAAACTAATGATAAAAATGCATCAAGAGTTGTTTTCTGCTTAAAAAGATATGATTAGATAGTCATATTCGGAAATTGTACTTTTATCTTTTAATTAACACTTCCAAAATCTTTTAATTTACAAATGGGAGAGAACTAAAAAATTTCTAATTTAAAAAATCAACTAACTGATTCGAGAACTAGACCCAATGAAAGAAGGTTGGGTGCCAAGTGTACTTCAATTTGATTTAAATGCCAGACATTAATTGGCTCTACCATAGAAAAATGGGTAAGACGCTTCAAAAAATGAAAATGTTGGCACACCGACAATGAACTTTTAACACAATAATCAATCCGCAGACTTCTCAAAGTAGGCGCACATCGAGTTATTATGGACTTGAATGCACTCAACTATGAAACATATAAATAATTAAAAACTTATATATAGTTAAAACAAAACAGATACAGCTGAATTTTCTATCCCCGACTAAAAACCATAATAACTAAATATTACCAATCGTAATTGTCCAGTTTCAGATTCAGTATCGATTTGTTGATTTTCCCAATTAAATAAAACATTGGTAAATTTTATGTCTGTTGTGTCGACCCAAATTTTGCATTCATTTTTCAAAAGCCTACAAACACCTTCAATTCGAAGTCTTTTTGCGAAGTGAAAAAAACCAAAAATACTTATCTTAAGATAATTAATTATTAAATATTAGAAAATCTAACCAAAAGTTCTACAGGCAAACACAAATAAAAAGTAGGCATTAAGAAGTCAGGAGATTTTTATTTATTGTAGTTTGTTTGTAGTAAAATGAGTAAAAAAGCTGAAGTATATGTAACTGAAAATAAGTTTTTCGATAAATTATTGTGAAATAATTTTGATTTAACAAAAACAAAGAATATAAAAGATTATAAGCAATGAGATTTAAGCGAAAGATTTAATATTTTTATAATTAATGTTTTCTTTTTGGTGGAAAAAGTGAGTCAAAAAAGTCAGGGATTGCTCCCTCTTTTGGTTTTTCTGTAAATCCACGACTGTTTGATGTTGTTTTCTTTGCTCTCTATAAAAAAATAGTTTAGAATAATTAGGTACCTTTTAATTACCTTGAAAGGATTATTGGCAGGACTGCTATCAAGAAGAAATGAATCTGAAAGTAATGCTGATCCAAGTGCAGAACTAGCAAAGCTTGTGTTTAATTCTCCTTGTTCATCTTCTCCCTCACTATGAATACTTGCATTTTCAATATTTTTTTCCTTTCCATTTGCTTCAAAAACTGCAAAGTCATCGTCCATATTTTCACAAGTTGGTTCAAGATTTTCGTCAATCGTTTGCATTTTGCCCTTCCTTAATAATTATTAAATTTTCGGTGAGCAAAAATAATTTAATATATACCCAGAATCAATTGTAGAATTAATTGCAGCACGTGTAAAAAGTGAAGATGAAGTAGTTTTTCTTTTTGGCACAAGCATTTTTGATGGAGCAATTATAGGTGATCGAACTTCGTTGACAGTGGAGGAAGAAGGCAGTAGAGGAGGAAGCATTTTTATTTGATTTAGTTGTCTTATCTCATCTTGTTTATTTTGCTCATTTTCTATTGATTGAAGACGTTCACGACCAATTGTTGCAACCTAAGAAATATTGAGAAAATTTTATTCCATTGAGAAAAAACCTTTTCACTCAATGTAGGTCTTTGTATTTTAGCAGCATAGTTGCATAAACCTTGGACAATTTTTGAATTAACTGATCTGTGAGCAATTTCCACCGCTCGGTTCTCTCTGTTCATCTAAAAAAAATATTTAAAAAAATAGAATGAAAGACTTAAAACCTTGCAAGAAACTGAGAATAATTTCATTAAATTTGCAATATAATTATTTGTCAACTGTTCTGCTTCTGCAAATTGTTCCGGTCTATCACTTTGTTGATGAATAAACCGTTGCAATTCAATAAACATCAATTCTGCTTCCAATTTCCCTTTTTCTGAACTCTAAAAACAGAATTTTGATTGAAATTTAAAAAATAATTTACCGGATTAATAACTGGAATTTTAAGAGGGATTGTAGTTGTTGGCAAAGATGATTTGTTCACTGGTGGAAATTTTGAGTTGCGACAATAAAAATAACGAAAATAGGCATTAGGAAGTTCACATAATGCAATTGGCCAAATATAATCATCATCAGGATTTTTCAACAGATCCATTCCCAGAAGTACAGGAATCCAAACTCCTTTAGCCTTCAGATAAATTCGAATGTTGCATTCTAAAAAATATTATTTAAAAATAATTGTTTGAATTAACCATCATCCATTGAAACTAAATTGACACAATTTGAAAATTGAAGCCAGTGAAGTTTTGAATAGGGCGACATAGTTAAAGGCACGGTAAATTCTAAAATAGGTGCACATTCACCGATAAGTGAATTAACTTCATAAACATTGACAGCAATCTAAAAAATTTTATTAAATAATTAAATAAAATTAGATTTTAATTAACCTGATGTTCATAATCATCATCTGTAACGACAAGTACAGAACCAGTGGCATAAGCAACTGCCAACTTGCTTTCGTGAGCACAAATCGTATGAAAATGACCTAGATATTCAAAGTTTTTTGGGAGATAAAAATACAATAGTTATGTAAATGAAGACCTAGAATAGAAAAAACAAAACGTTGTGTGCCACTTGGAGTGAAAACTCGCAAAAATCGAAGATTGGTAGCGATAGCAATAAAACTTTTGCCAATGCAAAGACCTTCAATTTGCTCTCCATCATCCATTGTTTGAGTCCATTGACGAGCATCATGATCCCAACTAATTTCAAGTTAATATAAAAATAATTTAATTTTAACCTTACCAAGTAACATGATTAACGAACAACACACTTTCCCCATTCGCATTTTTCTTTGATGCTAGGGCAATTAAATCAGAACTAATGCTGCCAAATACATATTTTGAGCTTGAATTGTCAATAATTATTTCATGGTGAACACTTGAGTCATGGAAGTTGATTTCTATTGAACTTTCGTCATCGTTGTCTTTTAGGCTTTTGATTATTCCAAAAGTATTCCAAGCCTTCAAAAAGATTTGTTATTAAAAAATGGTTGGAGAATTTTTAAAATTATCATTAAATATTTGTTAAACTCACCAAAAATCTTCCAACATCATCAGAAATAGGTGTTGATCCAATAGAGATTGATTTGGGTACTCGCATTCCCTTCAATGTTGTGCATGGTTCTTTTTGTGTAAGCATATTAGCCAGGTCATTTGTGTTGAAAAGTTTTCTTTCGCTAGTTGGAACATCGTTTTGGCCATAACCAAATTGGGACTAAAATTTAATTGCAAATTAAAAATAAAATAAATTTTTGATTATTGCCTTGATTAAGCCAAGATCCATCTCCATTTCTAAAAAAAACAATTTTCTAAAATTTTATTACTAGTTATTATTATACCATCAAATTTATCATCATTCTCAATTGTAACCACTTCTTTGTGGTTTTCTTCTCTATTATTTTCAGAAACAACAGAAGAGGGACTGCCAGATTCCATTGCTTCAACTTCAACCATATTGCGAGAAGTATTAGTTTTTGAATCGGGTTTGCCTGTTATTGAAGTGCAAAATTGTTCAAAACGAGTGTCGACATCGTTACATCCGGTCATTGAACAAATAAAGCCCTAAAAATAATTTTTAGAATTAATTTTAGAAATTAAAAAACCTCAGAAAATGCTATTAACAAAACATCAGAATTTTGGGGATGAAAGACGATTGAAGTAATAATTCCAATATTTGATTGAATCTTTTTGTGAATATTAATTAATTGAAATTTTGAATCAGAAATTCGTTTCCAAATAGCAATTGAACCTTCAGTTGTACTAGCAGCCAAAAATGATTCATCAGATGAATGGAGAGACAAAACAGAGAAATTCTCCTAAAATTAAAATTACTTTAAAAAATACGAAATATAAACAAACAAAATCAATATCTGGATGTGTAAGCAAAGTTTTTCTATCCCAAGTCAAACAATCAACGACAATAATTCCACCTCGACCAGGAATAAATAAATAGTTGCATTGGGGATCCCATACACATTGAATTCGTGGACATTGAATTCTAAAATTAGCGAGAATTATTTCAATTTAATTTTTTAGAAGTTGAATATATTATTGAATCTTATTTAAAAATAACGACTGAAAAGATATAATACATAACTTTAAATCAAATTATTTGATTAAAAAACCTTCGCTATATAACTAATGCAAAAAATTAAGTTATTAATTAAAATATCTTACTTTGCAATAGAAAATTCATTACAGGCCTTAAACTTGGCAACCGGTTTCTTAGAGGCAGAAGTTTGCGGATTTTTCTGAATTGAACGAATATGAACATTTCCATCAGATGTAGAAATTGCGAAATACTCCCCATTAGGACTTATTGAAATATTCAGAATTGCAGCTAAAAATTGGCAATTTTTCATTTCTAATTGTAAAGATTAAATGCAAACCTTCACACTCGAAACGATCAATTGTAGATTGGCCTGGGATGCTATCAAATCGAATAGATTTAACCATAAAATCACTAAAAATTAAATTTAAAATAATTTTTAAAGAAAGAAAACAAACCTTGAACCGGCAATTAAATAAACACCATTTGTTGCTAAAGCAGTCACTTCAAGAGAAAATGTTAACAATGCATGAGAGGGGAGAAAAGAAGAAAGACCATAACGAACAACAACTTGTTGATCAACGCCAGTAATTACATCTTGGCTTGTTTGAGCCAAATAGACATCCTCCCCCTACACGTAAATTAAAAAATTATAAAATGAAATGGAAAATATTTAAAAGGCTAATTAATTCTTTACCATAAACTAAAAATAATATGACCGAGAAATACTCAAGCCCGACTGGCAATGATAAAAACTACTAAGATAATAAAACAAAAACATACAAAAACAGCCAAAGCGCTATGACATCTATCAGCTGTGTTTCTAATATCCACATCAAGTGAACCACTTTCAGTACAAGTCCAAACACCAAATGTGTCATCAGAGCTGCAACAGTAAGTCTGAATAAAAATTATCAAAAAACATTTACTAATAAACTAGTTTATACACTATTTTGATCAGTTCGACTTTGATCCACAGCAAGAGTGAGGCGACCATTTGCATGAATTCGTTTTGATCGAGTAATAACCATCCTTTAAATATCTATAATCATAAAACAAATATTATAAAATATTTAAAGTCGTAACTTAATGTAAAAAATATACATATTTAAATTAAATAAATTATGTTTATTTCTTGCAAAAAATTTGAAAAATCTTAAAAATTTTAAAAGAATCGAAATAAATAAATTAAAGAAAGAACAAAATAAAAATCAACTTCTTATTCGTCTCAAACATACGTATCAAATAGTATTCGTCTGAAAAAGGAATATTAAAAATTAAAAAAAGTAACTTTCAAACTTATTTAAAGTTCCAAAATAATTATTGAACATCTCATCCAAAACGACTGATTGTAATAAATTAAAATCGTCCAATTGTGCAATAGAAGAAATTCTATTTAATTCAAATCCGCACCCAATTTTCCACTTAAAAACAAAATCAGGACCACTTTTCTAAAAAAATTTAATTTATTTTCTGTAAGCTAAAAGAAACAAACGAACAACAAATCGAAAAGTAGCCTTTGATCTACTTCCACTTTGTGTTAATATTCTATCAATTTCCTCGAAGAATAAATTAATAGAATTTATTTCCAGAAATTCATTCTCTGCAAGTGTACATTTAAATGTCTCCAACAGCTAAAAACATAGATGTACATATATTTTTAGTAAAAAATTTACTGATAATTTAGTTAAAACTTTAAAAACATATTCTTTATTGAGATAACAATATAAGCATTGACGAAACTCCAGATTCTATAAAATAAAAGTTTAATAATTTATCATTTCCATAGAATAAAAAAAAATCTAGTCTCTCCTCATTATTTAAAAAGTTTCTAAAATCTTACCCTTAGAGTAATGGAATTTAAATTAACAAGGATATCAAAAATTAATTCATCAAATCTTTGATCATCAAATATAAACTGAAATTTTTATTTTAAATTAGAAAAATTTAAAAACGCTTAATCACATACGTTATGGAAGTAAAATAGTTGAGAGCAATCACTTGAAACTAAAAATATATCAATTGAAAGAGAGGAAAGGTTTTTGAATGCATAAAGAGCCTTTAAATCATTTGGGTCCAATGACTCGTTATTTAACCAGTTTATCCAGTTGAACTTCAAATGTTGTAACTTAGGACAGGATGAGGCAATTCTCGACAAAACAGACTAAAAATGATTTTAATCAAAAAATCTTTAAATGGATATGATCAATGGATATGATCAACTTCTAATGCACGTAAAGAGGAAAATCGTGGGTGAAAGTTTAATTGCTCTATATCCGTCATAACAAAAAATGGTGAGCAAAAACTGAAAAATAATTCGTTACTCATACAATAAACAAAAAATTTTTAACTCCTATAAAATTTAGAATTATTTCAAAAGAAATATTTTTTAATCATTTAAAACTCATTAGATTTTTTAAGAAAATATCCAAAACTTATTGATTATAAAAGTAACCTTAGAATTCGCATATTTGTTACGAGTTTACGTGGCTCCCGGAACAATAAAAATTGAAGGTTTGGACAAATTTCAAGAATTGCAAGTAAAGCTTTAATAGAATACTGTGTAACATATAATTGCTGCAAGGTTGGTGGTAAAAATCGATTTTGTCTTATTTGTGAGGATCTCTCAAAAATTTCATTTATACAATTAATTCTGAGAGATTCGAGTTTTTTTGATTTTAGCATTAACGAGATAAATGCATCTAAAGCCTCCTCCTGGTTTAAAAAGGTTAATAAAAATAAATTAAATGAGATTAAAAATGTAAGAAAATAAATTCAAAAATAGACAAACCTGGTTTATAAGAACTAATTGTAACCCGACAAGCAAATGAGACAAGTGTTCCTCAATCAATGTTACGTTGAAGTAATTCATTGGTTGAATTATAGATAAGTGCGTAAGCTGTTTAATAAGGTGGAAATAACGACCAACAAAATTAAGAACACCAATTTTGTTTTTAATTTGAAGAAATTTAATATAAGGACCAAAGCCTTTAAACACTGCCCGGAAAGCATCAGCCTGTAACGATAAATTTATATTATTCTTCCCTCTTTTTGATATTTTTATTAACAATTGGTTTTAAAACTTGAATCACCACCCTCTGGAGCCTTTGAAATAGATTTTTACCCCCCAATAGACTATTTAAAAAGTTTACTTTTGCTTGAGCACTCAGACCCTCGTTGTCCACAGAAATTAAATCATCAAGTATTATATCTTTGCAGTCATTCCACGCGTGTCTTATCGCATCTCTCCATCTTGATTCATTGCAAACACTCTCAATTCTAACCCTATCTCGAATACCAAGGAAGCGAAAAATGTCTGTCTTAAAGTTTATTGACAAATTAAAATAAATATTAATAAATCAAACCAAAGGAACACGAGGCAAGTCCTGAAGTTGCATCAGTAAAAAAGTTCTGAGGTTTAATTCGAGAATATATAAACTATTCTTCAATAGATGGTTTAATCACTACAGTTGTGAACAAACAAATTAAAATGTCAATTAGGCAAATTAAAAAATAAATATAGCATAAAAACAAGATTCAATAACGAATAAAATTATTTTTTATGCCTTCTCAAGGTTGAAAAAATAACCAAATCATTATAAAAGTTTGAATAAAATCAGACAAAAATTAATCTTCTTAATAATCTAAAAATTCTTAACCATCCATTAAATCAGCGAGTAGCTTTAACAAACAACACATGACCGTTCAATTCAACTCCAATCATATTGCAAATAGCATTTTCCGCTCCCTTGCGATCTTGGAATTCGCAAAAACCAACTCTTGGACGATTTGTTTTATAGTCATGCACAATGCTTAAGTAATGATTGTATTTTAGAAAAGAATAAATAAAAATCAAACCGAACGTCGTTTACAGGACCATAATTAGCACAAATATCTGCTATTTCCTTCTCCATGGCGTTGTACGGAATGTTTTCAACTAAATTCAAAATATATATAAGCAAAATTCTGCCTTTATGAAAAAAACAAAGTGAAATTTTAAAGGCGAAGAAAGTAATTTTAGAACGCGATTTTTAGTTAAGGTCATTGGACAGTTTTTACTCAAATCTTAAGTTATGGCAGTTTTATTTATTAACCGTTATAAATTCATCTCTGGTTACTTCAAATTATTAAAAAAATTACTAAAAATAATACGACCAGCCATAGCAAGTCAAGAAGTTTTGTTTAAAATTTGAAAGAAAATAAGCACAACTAAAATTAATATTAAATATAAATGAAACGAAGAAATAATAAAATACTTGTAGAAATAAATACTTGGGAAATTCATGATTGAAAAAAAAAATAATAATCGGATCATTTATCATAAAAGTTAGAATAAAAATCAGACAAAACATTAATTTCCTTAATAATCTAAAAATTCTTAACCATCCATTAAATCAGCGAGTAGCCTTAACAAACAACACATGACCTTTCAATTCAAATCCATTCATATTGCAAATAGCATTTCCTGCTCCCTCCTTTTCTTGAAATTCGCAATAACCAAATCCTGGACATTTTGATTTATCGTCATACACAATGCTTAAGTAATGATTTTATATTCTAGAAGACTGAATTAAAACCAAACCGAACGTCTCTCACAGCACCATAATTAGCACAAATATCCGCAATTTCCTTCCTCATGGTGTTGTACGGAATGTTTTCAACTAAATTCAAAAAATATATAAGAAAATTTTGCTTTTATTGAAAAAAGTGAAATTTTAAAGGGAGTTAAATAATTTTTAGAACGCGATCTCCAGTTAAAATTTATTTGAGTTCTTACACTCAATTTTTGAATTATATCGGGTTTATCCCTTTATTATCCGTTATAAGTTTAGTTTTATCTGTTAAAAAATTACTTAAGATAATACGACCAGCCATAGCAAGAGTCAAGAAGCTTTGTTTAAAAATTTGAAAGTAAATAAGTACAACTAAAATTAATTTTAAATATAAATGAAACGAAGAAATATTATAGATATTATTGTATTAATACTTGGGAAATTCATGATTGAAAAAAATAAAAATCGGATCATTTATCATAAAAGTTTGAATAAAAATCAGACAAAAAATTAATTTCCTTAATAATCTAAAATTTTTTAACCATCCATTAAATCAGCGAGTAGCCTTAACAAACAACACATGACCTTTCAATTCAAATCCATTCATATTGCAAATAGCATTTCCTGCTCCCTCCTTTTCTTGAAATTCGCAATAACCAAATCCTGGACATTTTGATTTGACATTTTGATGCACAATTCTTAAATAATGACTTTATATTCTAGAGAAGATTGAATAAAAATCAAACCTAACGTACCTCACGGGACCATAATTAGCACAAATATCCGCTATTTCCTTCTCCATGGTGTTGTACGGAATGTTTTCAACTAAATGCAAAATTTTCAACTAAATGCAAACACTCAATTTTTGAATTATATCGGGTTTATTCCTTTATTATCCGTTATAAGTTTAGTATAATCAAATTGCTAAAAAAATTACTTAAGATAATACGACCAGCCATAGCAAGAGTCAAGAAGTTTTGTTTAAAATTTGAAAGCAAATAAGCACAACTAAAATTGATATTAAATATAAATGAAACGAAGAAATATTATAAATACTTGTAGGTTAAATTAAAATATTTAATTATAGCAGAAAAATTATAATTAGCATTTTAATTTAAATCGTAAAATTAAAATATACAAATATCTATAAATTTTGGATTGGACAGAAAATAATTTTGTTAAAACCCAAAATAATTAAATAATGTCCAATCCATTTTATTATCAAATTTTTAAGTGAAAATGAAAAAATATTTAAAAGTGAGATAAATCGTCATAGAGAAGGCTCCTTTCTGAAGGCACAAGTAATTTTATTACAAATGTCCCGAATCTGCTGTTTGCTTCCTTTTGCTCCCAAGCCAAGTAAATCAAGTGGTTTTTCGTTGTGGCTAAATTAAAAAATAAAAAAGATTAATAAACTAAACATGGAAAGAAAATAAAAAATGAAGAATAAGAAAGTGGTAAAATATTCAAATCTCTAAAAAAATAAAGTTAAAGAAAAAAATTCGGTGCCAAAAGCTTACAATAAATTACAAACCTGTTTATCGGCTCTCTTTTACAGACTCGAAAATTCAATAAAGAATCGACAATTTCCAAGTTGGCCATCTTACATGCATAATGTAAAGGTGTGTAATTCTGCAGTTTGTCTGGTGTGTTTAACATTGCATCTAATAAATTCGCAGAACGTTCAATAACACAAGTATCGGTAGAATAAGCATTGGTAAGCCAAGATTTGTCACAAATGAGACTTAGAATTTTTTGGGCCTAAAATAAAAAATTATTTTTTTGCTTTCAGGAAGCATACCGCTACTGAATTAGAGGCTCGACAAGCTATATGTAGGGCATTATAACGATTACCAATTTGTACTATTGTTGGCTAAAATTTTTTAAATGAGAAAATAATTAAATAATATTTTTAAAAATTTAAAGAGATGAAAAATTAAATAAAATATTTAAAGCCCAAACCAAATCATTCGAAGTATTGACAAGAAAACGGGGACTCTCTCGCAGCAATTCGTCAAATTTAGCATGATCTCCTTTCTCAATTGCCATCCTAAAATCTGTCAGTCTTCTTGCAGGTATCTCCTTGTAAGGCAAATCTTGTTCAATACTAGAGCTAGATGTGTTGTTATCTTCCGTGCAAGTGCTGGCAGAAAGTTGTTCATTGTAAAAACTATCAAAGTCATTTTCATCTTGGCATCGCTTGAAGCGTGTTCCTTAAATATAAAATTTATTTTAATTTAATTAAATTTCAACTAAACCTTTTTTCTTTCCAACAGGAGAATCTAAAAATGACTTTAATTCGTTGAAATTGTGAAAAGCATAACGTTCAGGCGAGTCTGGGACATAAGCCGCAAAAACTTTAGAATGGGTGCGTTTCATCTTAAAGAAACGGATAAAATAATTTAAAAAGAATTAAAAACCTTCGGAGTCCCAAAATTTGAATTTAAATCAGATTTATGTTGTGAATTTGGTTTTTCTGATGAACTTTGTCCATTTTGAGAACATTTTGATGTTTGAGAATCATCAGGATCCAAAGTATTTAAATTTTCAGAATCAGTAATAAATTGTTGAGGTAAAGAAGAATTCCAATATCTTGATATATAATTTCCCATCTTTAAAAATATCTAGAAAATCTAAAAGAAAATTTTTTGTAAAAAACCAAAGCACAATCAAAATATTTATTGTAAATTTAAGACGATTTACCCAAACAAACAACAGAACAAATTTTCCAAAATGAATTTTCGCTAAACGATACTTTAGAATATTTTTATTTCAATCTGGTAAGTTACATTTGGGTCAGCAACATTTTGGTCAGTTGAGTGATAGTCCATTTCTTGTCAACTTTTTGTTAATTTTCTATGCTTTTTGTTTAATTCGATTTTATTTCATTAAAAAATAATTTAAGCATTTATTTTTAGATTATTAAAATGCTGTCAGCAAGAATATTGCGGAGAACGTCTTTCCCATCTTTTGCTTCAACATGTGAGTTTTTAAATTTTAATAAAACTTCAGATAACATATTTAGATTCAACTACAACAGAGGAAATGGATAAAATACGTGCTAGGAGGTAAATCAGATTTGATTCTCAATTCATATATTTTTCTTTTTAATCTAGTTTACTCAAACACACTTATGTTTACAATCCACCAGATGACCTTGATAATATTATTGTAAATGCAGCAAAAGATCATGGACTTAAATTGGATCATTCTGATTGGAAAACTACTGAAATACCTTTAGATGAAAGAAAATCAAAGGTTAACATTAAAAATTAATCATTTTTGAATAAATTTTTATAGTTTCTTCTTTATCTCGGACATTCTCTTAAACATCTTGTTCCAAATTCGAAGCTTCACAATATGAAGAGTTTACATGATTTGTTTGAATTTTATGAACAACCAGTGAATAATATTACAAAATATGCGGAGCTTGCGAGGAATGAAAAATTGCCTCAAAATCTTGCAATAATGGGTAAAATTCGTAATTTATTCACTTGTAATTATCGAAAATAATTTTAGAGCAACCTAGGCGTTTTCACCCAAATGACAAAACTGCTTTACATGGGGGAGTGACTGCAAATCCTGGTGAGGGAGGAACGATTCATTCAATAAGAAATAAAAGAATCTATCGAGAATTCAAACCCAAAAAGGAATGGTTTGACTATGATGATCAAAATTTTGATTACGACGTCACTTTATCTAAAGGTTTTAATTTTGAGTTTTTAACATGGGTAAAATTGGCAATACTATTCTCGTCACTGGAAATAAATTGGGAAGGAAACCAGTATGGGAGGATTTTTTAAAAATCTATTTTTTTGGAGCCTATTAGATAAAAATCATTTTCACGGGCAAAAAATTCGTTCCCCAAAATAAATTTCCGCAAGGCATCGGCAATATTTTTCTAAAAATTAGGAGGACAAATTGAAAAATACTAACAAAGTTTTATTTTTCAGGAATGCCTTGGGATCCTGAAATTGCAAATAAAATGGACAGCTACACGAATATCAAATTTACAAAGGAATATTTAAGAAGAATGAGATAAATTTCAAGTTTTTCCACAATTATATTAAATATATTAAAATAAAAATTGGAATGTTAAAAATTGAAAATATTTTAAAAAATTAAGAGATCTAATTTGAGCTTTTATCATCGTTGGCACTTTCTGTGCTGTCGTTTTTTGCTTCTCTTCCACTCTTCTCACCAAAAGTAATTTTGACATTAACATTATCAAACCATGTTTCTCGGCCATCCTCTTTAAGTACCAATGCAAATCCTCGTTCAAATAGTTGGAATCTTCGAGCCAAAGTCAGCTAACAAGATTTTAAATTGTAAGATTTTAAAACGTTGAAAATTAAACTTTTAAAATAAATACTTTTTTCTGTTGGATGAATTCTTCTGCTGCACGATCACCATCTTTTCCATAAGAAGCAAAGTTTTTTTGAATAGCCTAAAAATTAAAGATTATTTTTAATAATTATTTATAAATCTTTAAATGTCCCAAAAGTTCTATATATTAACAATAAATATCTAGCGGTCGATACTGACCCCACAATTATTCTAGCTGATTTAAGTTCTTTGTAAAACTCAAATTTAAATAAACTTTAGAATATCCAAACCTCCATTCCCTTGATTGGAACTATTGTAAATGTCCTCTGACACGATTGGCTTTCCTCCATTCGATTCTTATGGATTAATTAAAAATGTTAAAGAATAGAACAATTAAATGTTAAATATCAAAATTAAAATTGCAAATTAAACAAATTTTCCAAGTACGAAAAATTTATTCTAATATTTAAAATATTAAACAGTGAAGAAAAATCACAAATATATAAATATTTTAAAAACAGAGTCTCATCCAAGGCCATTATCCTCGAAAAATCCTTGTGTTGTCTCCTCCTAAATTAAAAAAATAAACGGAATATAAAAAGTTTATGGTAAGAATTGTACTTTATGAAAAATAAATAAAAACCTCAGTGAGAGGTTTCTGTCCCTCTCACCGAAGGTAAAAACAATTTTTCAAGCTTTACTTTGAACGGTTGAATTTTATCCGTTCATTAAGCTCACGTTTAAAATTTAAAAAAAACTAACGTCTTGCAAAAGATCCTGAGCACTGATTGCCTTTAGAACTTGCTTTTTACTGGTTTCTTGAACTTCTCCAGCTAGCAAAAATTCGTCCAATATAAAATAAGCCTTCTCAAAATTGAATATTATATCTAATTCACAAACCTTTAAATAAGAAAATTCTAAAATAAAAATCTAAATTAAAAACATACACTTCCAAAATAGCGATCCAATAACTCAACATAACGGTGAATAATTTCCAAACAAATCAATTCATTATCAGATTGTTCAATTGTGCAACAAAAATACAATGACGCATATCTTTATTAGAAATTGATTCTTTGTTTTAGTTAAAAGAAAATTCCAATACCTTTTGTAAACGACCTTCAGATCTTTGTATTCCAAAAAAGCGCACATCTTCGGTTTCCTCGCTAAAATAGTTGTCACCAATTCACGTGTAACTTTCTTTTTGACCTATTAAGTTTAAAAAATTTAGAAAGATTTAAATTAAAACAAACCTTGTCAGGATATGCGACATACCATTTCTGCAATCGAAGCTTGCCTTGCCTGGAAAACAATAACATATAATGTATCATACTTATTGTTAGCTAAAACGTTCCTTTAAAAATTAAAAATTATAATAAAAAATTTTGAAAGAAATATATGTAATTTTAACCGAAAAATGCTACGTCGGGCGACAAATCGTCCTAGATGAAACGACCGAGATATGTAAATGCGCGCATTTTACATTTAACAATAAGTTATTCTCAATTCTTAAGTTTTAAGATCATAAAATATATCATTTTAAACACTTTTTTAGATTTTTGTTTTAAAGATGTTATGTATTGTTTGCAATTTATCAATACTTCCAACTCAATCTCTTGATTTTTTGACCTGTTGTGGTCATATATTTCACTCAGATTGTGTACATTTTTGGCTTGAGGTTTAGATATTTAGCCATTTTAATGAATTTTAAACTTTTGCAGGAGTATTTTTCTGCATGTCCTGAATGTGGATTGCCAGCAACAGCAAGCATGATCCAGGAAAAACATTTTCCTCGGGTGGATGTGATTGAAGGGCTTTCTGGTCGTGAGCGTAGAGGTGGAAGTCTACTTAATTAAAATTTGTTAAATGGATTATTTTCAGATGTGGCTTATCTGGGTTACGTGGTCGTGGAACTGGAGAAAATGGTGGATTTATTTGAATTAAAAAAATAATATTTTTAGTTTCAGGCGGAGATGGTGTTGCTCAATCATGGCGCGGGCGAGCTGGTAATTTTTTCATACTCACCAATGAGTCTTAAAAATATTTTTAGGTTCAAGAGGAAGTTTTACTCCACCCTGCGGATCTGGTAGTTTTTGGCGAGGGCGTGGAGGGCATTGACTTTATTTAATACCAACATGTAATTTTTGTAATATTTAGCTGCCGGTGTTACTTTGACTGGTGTCAGACAATCCTGGCGCTGGCGCGAAGGTAACTTTTCGTTGTTGCACAAATGAATGTCTTAAAAATATTTCTTAGGTGTAAGTGGAGCTGTCAATTCCGGTCGAGATGGTGGCTATTTTGGCAATGATTTGGTGATCGTCCCTCAACGTCTGCCGAGGCCATTAGAAATGAAGAGCTTATAGTTGGCGTGAGAGCGGTGGTATTTTTTGATATTTTAAAAGTGGCGAATAATTAATTTTTAGGAACCTCTGTCTTTCGAGGTGTCTGTTTTGAGTGCGGAGAAATTGGCCATACTCAAGTATATCTTTACTTTTCATTTTTTAAAATTTACTTTTAATTTTAAGCGAGAATGTCCAAACTGTGTTTGTCAAAAATGTGGGCGTCGCGGGTATCATGTTGACAAATGTCCAGATGGTAGGCGAGGCGTGGTGGCCACACACGTCGTAGAGGTTTCTAGATAAATTGAGGGGAAGATTGTTGACATTTTTGATGATTATTTTGAGCTGATTTTTTGATTATTTTAAAATGATTTTTTGATTATTTCTGGCATTGTTACCAAATTGGTATTTTGCAGGGAGATTGAAAAATAATCCAATTCTCGGTTTTTGAGGTATATTTCGTTTAACTATATGCCGCAAAATGAAAGCGATCGAGACCAGGTCATTAAATAAAGAGGGATTCGGGTAAATTTTATCATTAGAATCGGCCCTATGAGCTCTTTCGAGTGTTTTAATTCCCATTTGTTGACATTGCTTCAATTAAATTTTTTCATTTTTTTGGTTTGGTATTTAATTGTTGATAAATTATACTTTTGACTTCAATGAATAAAACTGCTAACAATAAGTAATAATAATAAAATACGTATTAAGTTTACCAAAAATGTTTAAATAGAAATCTGACTGTTATTATTTAATAAGTTAAAAATGAAGAATGTCTGTTATTATATAATCTGTTTAATTTTCTAATGCTCTTGACAGTTCAATTTCTTTGTTTCTTGATTTTAATGCATTTATTAACCAGTTGACACTCTTCTTTACACCGGAATTTTGTTTTGTCTGAAAAAATTAAGATTGTCCTTTTAAATTACTTCTTGGTCCCTTAAGAATTGTGGGAACGGCAGAATTTTGAATGTGGAAAGTTTTACCTTTCTTTAGTTAAATTAATGTATTTAAATAACAAGACTAACCGAAATTGAGAAAATAGCCACATCTCCTTGCAAAACTTCTCCCAAACGGCTATCAATTTCTGATTTTATTACAGCTGTCATTGATGTTGATATGGGAATCGATGAAGAAAAAGATGATGAACAACAATCACTATTTTGCTCCCAATCTCCATTAATTCCCAACTCGTTGTTGTTGTCCAATTCGAAGCTTTGCCATCCGCCGGAGGTTGATTGAAGTGTTGTTTGTTGAACATCGTCTTTACTTAAATCACTTGAACTTGCATTATCTTTAATAATTGAATCTTCTTTGTACCCATTTATTTTTAAAGGCGGCACTTCATTATCACATTTATTTAAAAGGACGAGAAAAGGTTGTTTTTGTACATTTGAATTTGACACAATCTGTTCTGCAAAATTTAAAAAATAAATTAGAAATTACATCAATTATTAAAATAAACCTAAACAAGAAATAGATTCATCGAAGCGTTGACTATCGGCAGAATCTACAACAAAAATAGTAGCATGGCATTCTTTTATATAATCATCCCAAATATATCTGAGATCCGCTTGGCCACCCAAATCCCATAAATTCAAAATAAATTCGTTTAAGGCGATTTTAGAATCTAAAAATAGAAATAAGTAAATATAAAAAAGAAATAAAGTTACACGATTCAATCCAACGGTGCTCGTGATTTTGTGTAAATCGCGCTCTCTGTGCCTATTATCTAGCAGTCTTTTAACCATTTCTAAGTACGTCTAAAAAATTTAATTTAGATACCTAATTCAAGGTTAAGGAGCGTATATTCCTAAGAATATACGTACAAGGACGTAAATATATGATACATTGCCTGTCAAACTTGTCCTAAATGAAGTGTGCAAGGAAAAACTCTGTTCCGGAAGAACCCCCCGACAGTTAGAAAAATATTTTACTAACCGTTTTTCCAGCTCCGTCTAGACCCAAAATTGCAATAAAATATTCGTCACGCTTTGAGATTTCTTCATAGACACCCTTAACCAATGCAAACATCCTTATTGTTAATTTTATATTTAATCAGATAGTTAAATTGAAGATATAAAAAATTAAAGAAAGGCAACTTCTTTAGGAAAATAACTCGAAAAATTTTAATAATTTATTTAAAAAGAAAATGTCATTATGAACCCTTTTTCTCTATATTCTTGGCTAATTCTTCATTATAATTTCTATATTCTGGTTTAAGTTCCCACATTGATTTATGAGGAGCACTGTCATGGTAAAGACCAATATCATTCAACTGTTAAAGATAAATTTGTTTTGTTAAATGATAGAATAAAAACTAACCACATCTCGCACCATACCCGCTGGTTGATTTGTTAATTTTTGGAGATCAATTTGCCTGAAAAATAAAAATAGAATTGAAATTTCAGAAAAATTCCTAAAATAGCCCCCGGTAATCTAGACTAAAATATTTACAAACCTATAAAATTGATGTTTCTCAAATGCATGAAAAAGCAATTTTACAACATCATCTTTTTCTAACCGAACAGCACGTGTTCCTTCTTTTTTAGCTTTATCTTTAGCCATGTGTTCTTGGTGAGCATTAATAGGTTTGTATTTTACAACAGCTCTTTCAACTTGTTGCACAGTCTTCTTTGGCTGACTAATTTTTTGTATTTGTTGAATCTTCATTTTCATATAATCAACAGAATTTGGTGGTTGACATTCAGCACGAATAACAATCTGAAAAATATTTTTTGTGTTAATTCCGATCATTAAAGAATGCATTTAAATTTCTTTACCCTTCCTTCAATGCTTAATTTGCCAGTCACTAATTCAGAATCTTCTTCTAGTCCAGATTTATCTTCTGATAGAACAGCAAAGGATTGGTTCTTGACATCTCTATAAAAGAACAATATTTTCTCTTATTACATATTCCAAAAAACCTTGTGATAAATTTGTGTTGTTGAGGAATATCCATAATTTTTGGGCCAGATTGTGTTACAGAAATAGGTTTTTGATTTGCTTTCATTTGTGAAGACTAAATTAAAAGCTTACTAAAAACATAAAAAATTAAATACCGATTGTTTGTCACTAGATAGTTCAGTAATATTGCTATGAAAAATTGTTTCTCCACCAACTTGATGAACTAATCTGCCAACAACTTCTCCAGCCCTCTTCTCCCAAACTTCAGAAAGATAACGAGGCACTTTAACAAGCCATATACCTCTCGAAGCCTTTTCTGTACTAACAGGAGAAATAGAATCACTTGCTGGACGTTTAGTTGTCATTTAAAAAAAACTACAAAATTTAATAAAATAGTTAAAATATAAAAAAAGTAAATAATGAAAAATATCACAAATAAGTATATTTAAAGTCAAATTAAAATAATATTTTATCCAAATAAAAAATATTAACAGGTCGAAAATTTAACATTTGTATTAAAAAATTATGCACGCTTCAAAAGCCGATTTCCACAGAAAAGAGTAAGCGCTCCGATAAGGGAAAGCCACTTGAGAGTTTCAAACATGTCTAAAAAATAAAATATTAGAGAATTAGCAATAGAATGTTTCAAATATTTTGGGAGCATCGCTAATTTCTAATTACATAATTAAATTAACGTTCCAAAAAAATAATTAAAGCGAATAAAACAAATAATACCTGTGTCAGAACGAAGCCAATGAGAAGCATAAAGAGCAAAAATCGCAGAAAGACCAATGTGAAAGCCTGAAATAGTTAATTAAAAATTATGAAAAAAATTTAAAAGTAAAAACCGAGAGTCCATGGAAATTTCATATTGCCAAAGTTGAAACCAACACGGAACCACTAAAAATCAAAATATAATGGAAGATGAAAAGAAATAAAAACAAACCAGAAAAAACAAAATTAACAAAGGAGCAGCACATATAGCAGCGAACACATCAGAAACTACAACAGGAGGACGAGAATCACTCATTTGAAATTGGTGATGAATCTCTGGCAGTTTTTCATAATTAAACTTCATTTTAATTGATAGAATGAATTAATCTAAAAAATCCTAATTTAATTTAAAATTATTTAATTTATTTAAAAAAGAAAAAGATAAAGGAAAAAGCCAGCTGATCTCGACAAATCTGCCACGGCGCAAGGATAAAATAAGACTTTCTGCCAAAGAAACATTTCAGCCAACAAAAGTTTATTCAAAAATATTCACTATTTCGCTTTTTCTCTAACTCTTTTCTGCTTTTTATTTGAGTCTAAGTGCCATTAAAGTCTCAATCGTGTTAATAAAAAATTTGGTGACATTATCATTTTCTTAATAGTTTGTTTGCCACGTTTTATACTCTTATTTTGATAAATAATTTGCTAAAAATTAATGTCTTTTAATTCTTTCAGTTATGTTCGCCTGGATTATATTTGTTTTTTTATTTATCTTTCAATCTTCACTTGCGCAAATTGAACAACCTCAAATATTAAGACGATTCGAATACAAACACTCATTTAGAACACCAAACCTTGCTCAAAGGGATGGAACGATTCCATTTTGGACAATTGCAGGTGATGCTATTGCAAGTGGCGAACAGCTTAGACTAGCACCTTCAATGAGGAGCAAGAAAGGACTTGTAAGTTTTTTTTTTACCACAGATTTATAAAAAAATTAGGCCTGGAATAAACGTCAATTTTTGGCAAGTGATCACTTTGAACTTGAAGTTGTCTTTAAAGTAACAGGCCAAGGACGTATAGGTGCTGATGGATTAGCAATATGGTATTTTGATTTTTAAAAATTATTTTCATTTAATTTTAGGTATACAGCACAGCAAGGAACTATTGGTCCAGTTTTTGGTGCTAACGATTTCTGGACTGGTATGGGAATTATGCTGGATTCTTTTGATAATGATGGTGCAAAGAATAATCCTACCATTTCTTTAATGATAAATGATGGTATTTTTTGGGTTTTCTAATTATTTTATTTCCATTCTTTTTCTAGGAACTCGTTCCTTTGATCATCATACAGACGGATCTTCTCAAGTTTTAGGGTGTAAGTTCATTGAGGCCATTTTAGGGCTAACTATTTTTCAAATTTAGCTTGTCACAAAGATTTTCGTAATAAGCAATTTCCTGTTCATCTAAAAGTCATTTATCTTCGAAATGTCCTCACTGTGCTGGTTTCTGATGGAGTTGTGCCTACACCTCGTTATGAACTTTGTATTCGTGTTGAAAATGTTTTTCTTCCAAAAGCCGGATTTTTCGGTGTTTCTGCCGCTACTGGCGGATTGGCTGGTTTTTTAAAAACTTTTTGTGAAATTAATTTTTTATTGATTCAGATGATCACGATATTTTGGACTTTTCAACGTTCTCGATCTTCACAGATCCTGTTCAATTAGAACATGCAAAACAACAATTAGCACAAGAAGAGAAAGCACGCGCTGAAGCAGAATTTGAGCGTCAACAGGCCGAATTCCAAAAAGAACGTGAAAAATATAAAGAACAACATCCAGAGAAGGCTGGTGAACAAGATAATGCTTCTAAATACTATGAGGATGCTCAAATGCGAGAATTACGCCAAATCTATGAAGCACAGGCTCAAATCTACAAGGTTATGCAGACAATGGAGCAGAAATTGCAGGATATTTCACAACAACAAACTGTTCATACAAGTCTTTTACAAGGAGGAGCAGCTGTTCCACAGGCTGGTCAACAACAACAAGCAGCAGGTTTGAAAATCTTTTAATATTTTTCAATTATTTTATCTTTGAAATTTCCTTGGATTTTTTCTGCTTCGATATTGCTATGAATTTTAATTTTTCTGATTTACCTTTTAATAAATTCTAATTTTATATTTAACAGCTGCTACTGGAGGATTTTTGGCTCATGAGAAGAACGAACTAATACAAGTTGTTCGTGAAGTGAGTGCCTCGTTACGAGATATGAAACACTATGTGAATGGTTTGTTTGTATTTAATATACTTTTTAATAATTATCCTCTTTTAAGAAATTTATACACGCACATATAATGTTGAACAGAAGATTCAACATGGAGTTCCAGCAGGTGGAGCTGGTACAGTAACGGTGAGATTTTTATTTTTTTTGGATGCCAATTTATTTTTATACCAAAAATTCTTTTACTATTAATATTTCCAGCAATTGGATCAAGCAACGCGTAATTATTTGGAACAAATGCAGCAGGAAATTAAACAAATTAGAGCTAGTCAGGTTTCTCAAATACAACATCCTCCGCCAGTTCAACCTGTACAAGCGGTGGAATGTCCAATGTGTATAACTACTACTCTATTTTTGTCTATAGGTTTGGAATATTTTTAAATAATTTTTTATTTAAATTCTGTTAAGACATTTCCTTAACTCAAAGGTTTTAATTTTTATTCATTAAAACTCTTTTTCTCTAACCTATTATACTTCTTTTATTTTACAAAAATTTATTTTTCTTTCAGTTGCCTTACAAAGTGCTGCTTTGTTAATATTCATTTTTATAAGGTAATAATTTAAGCTTTATTTATTTTTATAATATTTTTTTAGAAGCAAGAGCGATAAGGCGAAATTTTACTAAAAACAATATTGTGATTTTTGAGATGTTGGTTTAATTGGTTTTTCTATTTCCACAATATTTTATTATTATTTTTTGTTAATTGTTATTTTAGGTTGCTATCTTTATTTTTTTTTTCATTTTTTTTTTCATTTTTTTTTTATTTTCCAAGGGCTTATTTTTAGTTATTTTGGCTATAAGTTCTGAAATATTGACTTACACTAAAAATTTATAAGAAATGCATAAGCCCTTTTATTCTGTCATTTTTGTTCCTTTTTTTAAAAAAATTATTTAACATATCTCTAATTTCCTTTTTTATTTTCTTAGTCTTTGATTATCTGTTAAGTAAATGTGCTTGAATTTTCTTTATCAAAAGTTAATTTTAGGATTTATATATTGGCTTAAAAATCTTTAAACTTTTAAAGGATCGAAATTTTGAATATTTTTTAGAATATTTTTGATAACCTGACTTGGTAACCTATTTTTGGGGTAACCTGGCCCAGTTTCCACCCCTTATTTTAATTTTTTACTTGTTTGTTGCCTTTACCCGATAGCTATTTTCAATAATTTTTTTTTTAATTTTAAATCACGACTAAAAAATAATCTACTTTTTTTGTTTATCTTTTAATTTTTTTTTCTAATCGAAAATTGTGATGTTCTGATTTATTTTAAATTATTTTTCTTTTTTTACTTTTCTGTTAATTTTTGATAAAAAATGGAATGAGGGTTATTATATTATTTTTAACATTCTTTAACTATTTTAAATAATTTTCAATTTATTTGTTATTAAGATTAAAATATTCTTTTTATTTAAAAAAAAAAGCAAAATTAGCAAAAAAAATTATTTAAGTGATTTTTATATTTTATAGTTAATATAATAAAATAAAATATTAGATAGTACAAATTCTTTTAATATTTAATTGTTTTATTGATAACAATGAAAATATAAAATTTTTATTGAGCAGCGGAAACAAAAATTAAATTTATTTTTTTAAATAATAATTAAATATTATCTTTTAATTATAAGGAATTTATGTAATTTTTATTTAATTTTTATTAAATAAAATTTGATAAGAAAATAAATAAATATTTAACGGAAATTCCCTCTTCCCTCTAAAAAGATGATTTTTAATTGATTAATTTCTTTAAAATTTTAAATCCGATCAGAATTATCTTTTTTTCTTTCAATTTTTTATAAATCTATTTTAAGCGGCTATAATTGAGAAAATAAATATTTAATAAAAAATGCTAAAAATAGCTAATCAACACACGCATTGAGGGATAATTTTAAAAAGTATCTATCATCAATTTCCACAAATATAGCTTTTAAAATTTTTTAATTTTTTTAAAGAGCGCAATTACAAAATCCTTAAGTATTTTTGTCTTTTTTTAAATCGAAAAAATAAAATTTTCTTGATTTTATACATAAAATAATCACGAAATTTTCGAAAGTTTGCTAAAAAATTTGATATTTAAATTTAAAAAAAACAATATTAATTTAGGAAATTTTAGAAAAATAAAAGAGTATTTCTCAATAAATCTATATTTAAATTTTATTATAGCTACGTGTAACTTTGAAAAATACTCAGTGATTCACTTTTTTTCCTAAATATTTTGTTAAATCAAAAGCCAAATTGTTCATAATTTAATAAAATTCATTTTTAAATAATAATTAAATATTTAAATTATATTGTTTATTTAATTATTAAATTTTTATATAAAAAATTGTTTCTAAAATTTTCTGACTTAAAGTTTTTTTAAAAATAAATCCATTTTATTTTTCACTAAAAATCTTTTATATAATGAACACTTTCTAACTTCTATGATTTTCATAATTTTTTTTGTCTGTCTATAATTTTTTTTCTTTTAAAAGAATTAATCATCCTTTTTATTTTTAATTTATTTTTAAAAATTACTTTAAACTTATTTTGTTTTCCCAACATTTAAGCGCACCGAATGCGAACTTTAACTTTAAGAAAAATAAAAATAAAAATTTTTTTGAGTACTTTGACACTTTGGGTGAATGCGCAACATTTAAAATAAGACTTCCGTCTTTTTAAAATTTCTTAAAAATTTGTTTGTTTAGTGAATAGGCTGAAAATGTGAAATTATACTTAAAGCCAAATCTTTTATGATTAAATTAAATAAAAAATTAAAATCCACAAAATTTCGTTTTTTTTCTTTAATTACTTTTATTTTCTATTAATAGAATTGTACTTTAAAATTTTGAAAAAATATATGTATATATTTTTTCTTTTAAAAGTCTAATATTTATTTTATTTACCAACAAATAGAATACTTTTAAGCTTATTTGAGAAGATTTTTCTGGTCAAATAAAGAAATTTAAAATTATACATATTTAATTTCTTTTTACTCTCGTGGTTGTATAATTGTCATATTTTAATATTTTTATTTAATCATTCCAAAAATCTTGTCATGCAACATAAGCAAAATTCTTTTATTTTTTTTTATTCTCATGACTTTTAATATTCTTTTAGCATTTAAATTTCCATGTGCTTATCTATTTTATTTTAATTTTTTAATTAAAAGACCAAAACTAGATATTTATTTAATTTAAAAATATTTTTTAGTCAAAAAAATATTATTTTTTTCTACAAAATAAATGGCAATAACTTATATTTCTACAAATTCTGTTGGAGATAAAAAAGAAAATAATTCAATAGATTTATCTATAGAAAGAGGATTATCTGCAAAAATAGAAGAAAATAATAATTATTTTAATAAAAAGAAAAAGATAACAATTTTATTGACATTTATTGGAATTTGTTTAGTTTTGGGTGTTATTATTTGGTGTGCTTTTAGGTAAATAAATTATAATATATTTTTATTTTATTTTCAAAAAAAAAAATAAATTAATTCATATAAAATTAATGTAAGCTAATTTTAATTAAATATTAAAAAATATTTTTCAATAATTAAAATATTTAATATTAATAATTTAATTATTAATATTTTAACAAAAATTGCAGAAATTTAAATAACTAAATCCTGAATTTGGATTTTTAATTTTTTTTAAAATAATTATTAAACTGTTCGTAAATATTGCCAAAACCCTCCCCTCCAATTTTCTAATATTAATAAATAAATTAATTATTTAAAAAATATTAATTAAAAAATTAATTTAAAGGTCTAATTCATCATCTAATAACAATAATAAAACAATATCTATACCTATAAAATTATATAAAACATCAATTTTACATATTTGGTTAAAAACTAGAGAAGAAAAACAAACAAAAAAAGCAAATATAAAAATTAAAAATGAAAGATTAAATTCAATAATTGCTGAAACTAATAAATTTAAAGAATTTATTTTCTTTGAATTATCCCCACAAATTAAAGGAAATGCTTTTTTGGAATGGTTTAATAGAGGTAGAAAATATATTAATTTTATAAAAATAAAAGTCAATTTTTTACAAACCCATATATTGAATAAATAAATACCGTAAAAACTCTTATTGAAACCCACCTTATTTATTAAAAACCCTTCCAAAACGACCCTTTGAAAAATAGAAACTCAGGGTTTCAAATAGAGCGTTCACGCTATATTTGATTGGATTCTATGAAATCTTAATCATTCTTATTTTTTTCAGATACTTGGGTGTCATATATTTATATTTATGAACCAGAATCTGTTTTAGAATTAGGTATTCGTCCAGCATTTATTGCCAATGCAGCAAGAAATCCAGAAGTTCCAGAAGGTTATCATTTTCGTCCTCCAATTGGTTGGATGAATGATCCTAATGGTTTTAGCAAATTTGGTAAAATTTTAATGTTTTTTGACTTTTAATTATTCCGATTAAAATGGAAATGAGGGAGGGAGGATACCTTAATATTTAATTATCCAATTCCTTAAGTTTATCTAAAAAGTTTCAAAATATTAATTTAATTTCTCTCATTTAAGGTCAATATTTCCATTTATTTTATCAAAATTATCCTCATGCATTAAAATGGTTTCCAATGCATTGGGGTCATGCAGTTAGTCGTGATTTGGTTAATTGGGTACATCTTCCAATATTTTTATTGCCTGACCCTTCAATTGAAACGAATAAAACTGGAGGAATCTTTTCTGGATCAGCAATACCTTTCCCAAATGAATTAAAAGTATTCTATACAGACTCTTTATTTGGAAGAACTCCAATGGAATTTCAAAGAATGGTTAAAACAAAAGATGAAATACATCCAATTGAATTGGCAAAAACTAGTTTAATTAAAAAATATTTTTATTTTTAATTTCTTCTTTTCTAGTTATTCCTGAAGGCCCTCCAATGCTTAATTTAACACAAGACTTTCGCGATCCAAACGGTAAATTAAAGAAGGGAAATTATAAGGGGGAGGGCACGTTTGATAGCAGTAACGTTTAGGAAAGAACCTATAAAATAAACATTTAATGTTATAGAGATTTAAAATTCTTCAAAAATAAACGTTACTTTGTGCTTAAACATAAACGAAGAATAAATCATAAAAATTATTTTTTTAAGTAATTCTTGGATCTGATGGAAAATGGAAAATGATTCTAGGAAGTAGAGATAATCAAGGAGGAGTTATTTTACTTTATGGGACAGATGACCCAACAGCAGAAAGTGGATGGCATTTTTTAAATGTTTTACATAGAGATAATCGTCTTGGAATGACTGTGGCTGAATGTTCTGGTAAATGAATTATTTTACGTTGAGAAGAATAGAATTACACAAATTGTAGACTAAAAATAAATGTTAACCTCCTATGGCCAGTCAAAAAAATATTTTAGTTAAATTTACGTAGAATAGAGGTTTTAAATAAATTAAATATGTACACTAAATAGAGTATATATTAAAATATTTATTTTAAAGGCCTTGTTCCAATTGATGGAAATCCACAAGATCCAAATACTTTATGGGCTTTAATTTATGCTTTATTAAATAGTACTGACCCTGCAACAGGAAGAAAAGATTTAACAACTGTTCATGTTGGAACATTTGATGGAATAAATTTTACTCCTTTATTTGAACAGGAAATGGACTTTGGAACGCATGCTTATGCATTTCAAGTAAATAATTAAAGAATAAGGGAAATTGTGAAGGGAAAATTTACCGGGTAATTAATTTAAAAAATAATAATCAACTCTCGTTATAAGCGACATAATGAGACTATTAGGAATTTTCTAACTGATAAATTTTGGGATTTTCTTAATGATTAAATTATTAATTTTAAAAATTAATTAATTATTTCAGTCATTATACAATCAAGAAATAGGAACTTTAACAATTGCTTGGTTGGCAAATTGGAAAGATTGGAGTTGGGATACTAAACCTGATTTTCCAACAGCAATGACTTTACCTAGAAAATTAATTTTAAGTGCTGATAGAAAGGTAAATAATTAATTCTTTTGGAATTTATCTAAAAATTATTTTAAAAAATATTCGGGTTGTCAATAATAATAGTTAAAATTATTTTAATTAAATCTTCACATAAAATAAATGAGTGGCAGAAGAATAAATAAAATAAATTTCAAAATTAATATTTTTTTTTCTTTATTTTTAAAGTCACTTTTAACACCACCAATTGACTGGATTATATCAAAATTACGAAATCAACAATTGGATTTAGATCAACAACTTTTAAAAGGCCAATATATTGATTTACCTAATGGAACAGCAGAAATATTATTTTCTCTTCAAAATATTCAATTAAACATTTTAGAACCAATTTCTAGCGACCAAAGATCTTCAAATAATTCAAATAATGAAAATTCAAAATTTATTCGTTTGGAAATTGAACATCCAAAATTAAAAAATGTTGGGGTTGAAATATCTGCTGAAGGGATTGAAATACTTTATGGACCTCCAAAACAACCACAACAAAGATTAATTGCTTTGGGGGCTAAACCAAGTCAAATTCAGGTACCGTATTTCCTCTATTATAATGCCAGCCTCTAATAGAATGCCAGTCTCTATTATAATGCCCCCTAGAGAGG
>ABLG01001361.1:0-17110 GCA_000172435.1 Meloidogyne hapla | reverse complement strand
TTGAAAAATCAATATATCGATTTATTGATTTTTTATCGATTTTTTAAAAATAAATAATTTTTATAAAATTTTTACAAATTTGAAAAATCTATATATCGATTTATTGATTTTTTATCGATTTTTTAAAAATATAATTTTTATAAAATTTTTACAAATTTGAAAAATCAATATATCGATTTATTGATTTTTTATCGATTTTTTAAAAATAAATAATTTTTATAAAATTTTTACAAATTTGAAAAATCAATATATCGATTTATTGATTTTTTATCGATTTTTTAAAAAAATAATTTTTATAAAATTTTTACAAATTTGAAAAATCAATATATCGATTTATTGATTTTTTATCGATTTTTTAAAAATAAATAATTTTTATAAAATTTTTACAAATTTGAAAAATCAATATATCGATTTATTGATTTTTTATCGATTTTTTAAAACAATAATTTTTATAAAATTTTTACAAATTTGAAAAATCAATATATCGATTGATTGATTTTTTATCGATTTTTTAAAAATAAATAATTTTTATAAAATTTTTACAAATTTGAAAAATCAATATATCGATTTATTGATTTTTTATCGATTTTTTAAAAATAAATAATTTTTATAAAATTTTTACAAATTTGAAAAATCAATAAATCGATTTATTGATTTTTTATCGATTTTTTAAAAAAATAATTTTTATAAAATTTTTACAAATTTGAAAAATCAATATATCGATTGATTGATTTTTTATCGATTTTTTAAAAAAATAATTTTTATAAAATTTTTACAAATTTGAAAAATCAATATATCGATTTATTGATTTTTTATCGATTTTTTAAAAATAAATAATTTTTATAAAATTTTTACAAATTTGAAAAATCAATATATCGATTTATTGATTTTTTATCGATTTTTTAAAAATAAATAATTTTTATAAAATTTTTACAAATTTGAAAAATCAATATATCGATTTATTGATTTTTTATCGATTTTTTAAAAATAAATAATTTTTATAAAATTTTTACAAATTTGAAAAATCAATATATCGATTTATTGATTTTTTATCGATTTTTTAAAAATAAATAATTTTTATAAAATTTTTACAAATTTGAAAAATCAATATATCGATTTATTGATTTTTTATCGATTTTTTAAAAATAAATAATTTTTATAAAATTTTTACAAATTTGAAAAATCAATATATCGATTTATTGATTTTTTATCGATTTTTTAAAAATAAATAATTTTTATAAAATTTTTACAAATTTGAAAAATCAATATATCGATTTATTGATTTTTTAAAAATAAATAATTTTTATAAATTTGAAAAATCAATATATCGATTTATTGATTTTTTATCGATTTTTTAAAAATAAATAATTTTTATAAAATTTTTACAAATTTGAAAAATCGATATATCGATTTATTGATTTTTTAAAAATAAATAAGTTTTATAAAACTTGCACTCAACTTGTTGGCACTCAACCGTCCAATTTAAAAGTACAAAACTCCCACATTTATTTATATCTCTAACTACACTATTTCTATTTAATATATCTCTAATATTGGGGACAAACTGTCATTATTTTAAATTATTGCATTATGCAAAACTTCGCGAATTTTAAATATTCACTTATTCCTGCTGTCTCCTTTTTCTGGATACACTATTTCTAAGACATTTTCTCCGATGCATGGACAAAGTGTCAAATCAACGGAATTGTTCAATAAACAATGGTTCAATACCGATTTATTGATAAACATAAAAACAAAAAAAAATAAAAAAAATTGTAGGACAGCGCAGAAGCAGTGCCTTCTTCACCAGTGTATTTGTCCATTCGAGCATCTCCACTAGCCTTTAAAAATAAGAATATTGAAATCATTGAAGCAAACAGACTGCTCCACAACAATATGGAGCAACATTGTCCCGATTTCAGAACGTAGAAAAGTGCAGTAATGGTTTTTTGGTCCGTGACACTGACGATGGATGTTGATCCCCATTTCTGCACCCCTCCCTGCTAAAGAGAATCCCTATCCCCATCTAATCCATTATTTTAGAAAATCAACCCTATTTCAAACCTTGGCACGATGAAGCAAAACTTTCTGCGCCTCGGCAATATTAGCATCAGAACCTTTTCAAAACGGATGATTGTAAAGCACGACCATAAGAAAACGTCAAAGTCCATGGACGACTGACAGCTTGTCCAAACCTTTAAAAGTAATTATTTAAAAAGAAATCGGAGGGTTTTCCTATTAGTAATAGTGCATAGACTGGCCAAAGGTTATGGGGGAAGTACTGGGTAACCCACATTCTCATTTCAAGTGTCATATTCTTGATAAAGACCATACCAGTAGCAGGTCTTTCACCATCCTATTAGTTCATTAAGACTAAAACCAAACCTTGAGTTGTTCCCCTTCATCAAGAGTTCCAGTCAATTTAACAACTCCAGTGTCCATTTTAATGCCGGCAACTTGAAGTTGCTTGGTGTTGCTGTACCATGTCCTTAACGGCACATGTTCTGCCCCATGCCACCACAACGGCAATTGGGTCTTTCGTGCCCACTGTTTGAAGGGAGGCTTGCGGCACTACCGGCCGAAGCCCCCCTCTGCCAGCAGAAGGTAAACTTCCTAGCCAGCATAGGAGAAAGAGAGAGGAATGAAGAGACTCCCCCTGCCAGCAGAAGGTGAACCTTCCTAGCCAGCAGAGGAGAAAGAGAGAGGAAAGAAGAGACTCCCCCTGCCAGCAGAAGGTGAACCTTCCTAGCCAGCAGAGGAGAAAGAGAGAGGAAAGAAGAGACTCCCCCTGCCAGCAGAAGGTGAACCTTCCTAGCCAGCAGAGGGGAAAAAGAGAGACTCCCCCCTGCCAGCAGAAAGTGAACCTTCCTAGCCAGCAGAGGGGAAAAAGAGAGACTCCTCCCTGCCAGCAGAAAGTGAACCTTACTAGCCAGCAGAGGGGAAAGAAGAGAGCATAGGGGAAGGAAAGAAAAAAGATGGGGTTAAAAAGATGGGAATCAGAACCTTTCCAAGCCTTCAAATCGGATGATTGCAAAGCACAACCATAAGGAAACGTCAAAGTCCATGGATGAGGGCCTGGCACGCTATTTGTTGCATTCGTTTTGAGTGGCCTCAATCCCCGACTGGCCTCCAGACAAGAAAACGACTCCTATAAATAAATTAAATTAGAAAAAAGATTTTCAAAATCTTTACCAGGAACAGCAATCGGAACTCCACGTTGAAGTGCAGTGATGGTAGCCAAACCAATTTCTTCAGGTGTAGCCTTCTTCGCACTAGAATGGCCAGGAGTCACCATATTTGGTTTAAGCAAAGTCCCTTCGAGAAGATATGATGATCGGCCAACGCTTTGTAGACATAAGCAAGAGTCATTTCTGTGACCTGAATTGAATTAATAAGAATTTGGCGGAGTCAAAACCAGGAGATCCTTGTTTAAACCAGAAGTGAAACCGTGGACAGGATAAGTCCAATATCTAAATAGATCCTACAGGACCTCCCCAATGAAGCCAATCTTATAATTACAAACCTTAGCACATCGCTCAATATCATGATCACCATCACATAAAACCTCCGGCTCAACAATGGGAACATTCTGTTGGCAAATGCTTGCATAGTGCGCAAGGACATTAGCATTTTCCAAAAAAGCCAAATGAGGTTTGTGAGGGCCAATGATGATAATACAGCGCCATTTTGTAAAGTCACAGCCACCCTTTTTGTACTCAGCACAAAGCTCTGACAGCTTGTCCAAACCTTTAAAAAGTTGGTAATTACTTAAAAAGAAATCGGAGGTCAGATCTTTCCCCATCCTATTAAATCATTAAGACTAAAAACGAAACCTTGAGTTGTTCCTTCATCAAGAGTTCCAGCCTTAACAACTCCCGTGTCCACTTTAATCAACAAAGCGTTCAGATCAACAAAGCGTTCACAACTATCTGATTTCTAAAAATGTTTTGAATTATTTCATATAAATTAAAGAAAACCTGTCTAAAGGTCTTATCAAAGAGAATGACATCACTAATGTTTTGACCAAAGCTCGGAGTAGTCAAGAGAAGTTGACGATATCTGCACGATTTTCTTCATTGTTCTCAAGCAATGATTGTGCGCAAGGAAAACTTAATCGGAAAGACTACCCGGAAAAATTTTAAATTCAGGAAACTTTTATTTGCGGACAAAACTTGCAAAATTCAAGAAATAAAAAAAACGAACAATTGTCCATCCATTTGTTTTTGTTGTTTGTTTGAGCCAGAACCACCATGTGCCCCTGACATAAAGTCAAGTAGGGACTTTTTTTTTGCCCCTGACATAAAGTCAAGTAGGGACTTTTTTTTGCCCCTGACATAAAGTCAAGTAGGGACTTTTTTTTTGCCCCTGACATAAAGTCAAGTAGGGACTTTTTTGGCGTCAATAAAGACGCCACTGCCACCATTGAACCACCAATATTGAGCCACCACTGAAAAACAAAACATTGTGAAATTTGTTTAAAATTTAAAAGGATTTGCAAGTTTCGTCCGCTAATAAACGATATGCCCCCTCAATCCGAAAAAAAAGGAAGGAAGAAGCTGACACTTTTAGGAAACCTTCCATAATTTAAAATGAAAAAATTAATAATCAAAAATAGTATGCATTAGAGAAAAAAAGATTTGTTTTCCCACGATGACATTTAATACAATCAATAAAACTGAATGACAATTCTAGAAAATTCTATCTCAAGAATTAAATTTTAAAAATAGACACTAGAGTCCAACGGGAAAATTCGTTCTTCATCTAACGAGTAATTTTTAGGAACTTTTTTGAAGAAGCGCTTTCAATGTTACGTTACATATTTTTTATTTAATTTATGTATTTTTCTTTTCTATTTAGAATACTAAATTAAATAAAAGTCTTGACTATCTTCAACAAAAATGTCTTCGCTTTTGGCAATGCTTTTCGTCCAATGTTGCGTCCTATTTGTCGTTATGTGCATTTAAATGGAACTCCGGGAATTTATAACACTGTGCCTAATTGGAAGCCTGGACCTGGTTGGCGACCGCAGAGTCCACAAGGACCTTATTTTGATGGATGGGCTTTGGGGGTATATTTTTAAAACTTTAATTTTTCTTCATTTTTTCTTAATTTTAGTATTGGCATTATTACCGTCCAAACAATGTTCCAATACTTTTGCTCAAAGCGGCAATCTACTTTGCTTCCGGATTTTGGCTTCCATTTTTGTATATTTATTTAAAATTATTTATTAAAACTTTTTTTCATTTTTTAGCGTTGTGGAATATCAATTGAAGAAACAATCAGCAGGTTGAGAGCCAACAAATGCTTTAGACGTTTAATAAGAAAGTGTTTGTGAATTTGTCTAGGAATAAAAGGTTCTGATTTTTTGAAATAATTTCTGGGGGTTATTTTGACTTAATTTTTTTTGTAAATTGGGTTAATTAAAGTTGAAGCTAATATTCATTCACAAAGCAACTTGGTTTCCCCCTTGTTTCTTAGATCTTTTGGGGGGGGCTTATCTTTGGACTTCCCTTTATAATAAAATTAATAAAAAAAAATTAAAACAATTTAAAACAATTTTACAATGTTACATAGTATTTCACCATTTCATGGGGTTAGATACAAAATTTTTCTATATTTCCCACATTATTTTCTAATTTATTTTTATTTCCATGAGAAAGAGAGTTTTGTGTACTTAAAACTCAGGTCTTTTACTTTTTGGAAAACAAAGTTTTTTTTAAGTTTTGGCTACCGAACATTTCCTTTTTTTAGATTTATTTTACGATTTTTCGGATTTTATTAATTTATTTGTTGATATATTTTAAGGGTTTCTCCTAAATTTTTGATTTGTCCTCATGACCATTTTTCTTTAATATTTATTACTCTCATCATTTTTTACAAAAATAAACTTCCGACAACGTCCATCACCACCAAACTAACATTTTTTAATATACCCAACAAATATATAAAACTTTTCTTGTGTTTTGTATTTCTCATTTTTATCAAAAAAAAAAATTTAAAATTAGTTTTTTTGAGGATTTTTTTCAAAAAAAATAATTTATTTCCCCTTAAGATAAGAACAAGTTTTATATAAAAAATACTAAAGCCTTTCCGTTATAAATATTTTTTCCATTCATTATATCCAAAACTACAAACCGCAACAAAACAAAAACATTTTTTAAATAAATAACTGCCCTTACTTCTGGAATATTTTTTATTTTTCTCTGTTGATAAAAAGTAGGGCAAATCTCCTTTTTTAACGGAAAATGACGAAAAAACAGTTATAAAATAGTTATATTTAAGCATTAATTCTTTCTGTGCGCGTTTAACGTTAAAACTTTGATGTAAAACTTTTTTTCTAATTTTTTTATTTTTAGATTATATATTCGATTATTGGCAAAGTTGTAACTCAATTAATTCATTAAATAACGATGATGGCAGAAAATAGCAGAAACAAATGGAAAAAAGGATTTGCAGGAGAAAGACTAGAAAATTCCGTACAAAAGGTTTTTTTAATTTATTTTATTTTTTTTATTCCTAATAAGCTAAAAACACACATTTTTAATCTTTTCTTTAATGTTTTCTGAGGGTAGGGGAGACTTGTTTAACTACAATTTCCGCGCAAACGAGTAAATAACCAAATTTGTATAACTGTTGTTTTGTATGCGCCAAATTACGCCTTTAATAGCGGGGGAATGCTTTTTATTCTTTCTTCTTTCCTCTTCTTTTTTTTCAATCAGTTCCTCTAATTTCTTCAAGCTTTTATTTATTTTATGCATCGTTGGTTTATTACGTGATTTTTATTTTTTTAGGAAAAAACTTTTTAGGAACGAAAATTATAAAAAATCATTTTTGATTCTAATTTTATAAAATTCTTTAATGATTAATTCAAATAAAAATCATTAAACAAACAATTCAATTTCTTCTTTATTTCCTTGAATATTTTTTATTGATCATTTTTTAATTTATTTTTCATTGATTTTCTTCCTTTTTCTTTAAAATTTTATTTTTATCGTTGATTTTCAGCGTTTTGCTTTTTTGGTTAAGTGGTTAATCTCCTAATTTTTCAACCGACTAGGCGGTGGTTCGAAACACAAAAGGGTTATTTATTTTTTTAAATAATAAAAATAAAAATTTAATTAAAAAAGTATTTTTTTCATTTTTTCTTTCCAAAAAAAAATTATTTTACTTCGATTACATGCAAAAAATCAAGTAAAGGCAAATAATGTATTTTTACAATGCGCAGTCAGCCAAAACATTTATTTTTCTTATTTCATTGTATTTATTTTTATTTTTTAACGTCAATCTGTTCTGATACGTTTTTTAGTTGATTTTTGAAATTTTTGTATTTTTTCTGTATTTCTTTTATTTTTTTCAACTATTTATATATTAATAAAATTTATTTATTTTTATGTGCACTTTTCGACCTTGTGTTGGTTATTTCCTTTTATTTTTACACACACACACACACCTTTTACGCGGGTTTTTCTTTTACCAAACCCAAAACAACAAAAACAATATTATAAGACATTTCGCGCAGAAAAATTATAGAGGAAAAGTGTTATTAACCTTTCAATCACCTTTTATTCTTTTTATTTAAAATTTTTATTTTGAGAAGGTCTTCAATTCATTTAAATTATTTATATCACCCAAATATTTTATTTTTTTAATAAAAAGAAAATTAAATTTAATATTTTAGTGCCTTCAAGAACGGGTTTGTGAGATTTTTCTTATGCAAGATTTTAATAGAAGAATAAACAATAACAACAACAACAGCTGTCCAATTTCTCCACCTCCATTTTTTCGTTCTCCAACTTTTCTACATGAACGAATACCTCAAGGACTTTTTAGTAATGGTAATTTTATAAAATTAATTTTATATATTTAATTAAAATAAATTTTTTAAATAAAAAAAGTATTTACGGATAAAAAATAAAAAAGGCGGACATAATTTTTTCTTATTATTTTACTTTTTTAAATTTCCTTTTAGGTGCAAATGGTCTATTGCCCACCTCCAATCGTTCAAGTGAAAGTGGAGGAAGAGGAGGAAATAATATTGTGGGTGGCACCGGAAGTGGCAGCGTTGTTCGAAACATTCCCATTCGTGTGTTGGATACTCCCGATAATTTATCAAAGGTTTAAATTTAAAAAAATAGAAACAATTAAAACGTGAAAAAATACATCGGACAGAAAACTGCTAAACATTTGCGGACAAATAAATTTGCGGACTAAAAACCTATTTTCAATTTTTTGCTTTTTATTTTAAAAACATCTCTAAAAATAATCTAAAAATATTTTTTTTACCTTTCTATCGTTCTTTTTTTCATTTTTCTCTATTTAATTAGCTCCCAATTAATCAAGTTTGACAGGAAATACTTTTCTCTTTTCCGTTTGTTGCATCCGTATCAATTAAAATAAAAATAGCAAAAATGCCTCGAACACGCCCAAAATTACACCAAAAATAAATTTTTAGATTGAGATTATATGTGCACTAAATTTATTTTTTTGAAACGCCACAAACGCAATATAGACAAACAATATAGACAGTCTTTTAGTTGATCCTCCACACATCCCTGAAGGATCAAGCTTTTTTTTTTTGATAAAATCTTTTTTCTACTTATATATTTGTTCCTTTTAGTTTATTTTTTGTTTTCATCAATAATAATATAAAAATACACTCAAGATAGAAAGGGAAAAGGATATTTTTGCTAAAAATACAAGTTAGCATTTGTGTGTGATTTTTAGAAAAAAAACTCGTTCCTTTCTTTTTTATTAAATTATTTTGTTTTTAATTTTTAAAGTTATTTTTTTATTTTTTAGGCAAAAGAACAAATATTTGAACAACAATCATCATCATCTACACCAGAAAGAATGGATTTATCAAATTCAATTTCATCAGAAAACATTTTAAATAAAAATTTTACTCCATTTTCTTCACCAGATTTGCGACGTAATTTTGCTTCATTATTTTGGACACCACAACAGGCAAAAAGAATTGCTGAAAGAGAACAACAAAAAAACGTTCCTATTCAACAGCAACAAAAAAGAGAATTTATTGAAGATAATAATCATTACGGTTTTTTTAATTTAAAATTTAAGAATAATTTTTTTAAAGCTAATTCATCAAAAGAAACGAATTACAATTCTTTATCTCGTCCTACTAATACAACAAATTCTTCTGGTTTTGGCAATGGTTCAACAGTTACATTTTATTCAATACCAATATCCCAAAAAGAAGAAAATGAAAAGAATAAAAAAATATTAGAAATTTCAAATAATAAAAATAAACAACAACAAAATGATAAAAATAATCATCATTATTCTGCTATACCTTTTCGTAGAAGAATTGGTGGATTATTGGGAAGGTTTTTAATTAATTTAAAATTAAATAAATTAATAATTTATTTAAAGTATGAGTGCAATATCTACACCTTCACTATTTCATCAAAGAGAAGAAGAAGAAGAAAAACCAAAATCTCATTATCAAAATATTGATTTGTAAGTGATATAAATTAAAAATTAATTTTAAATTAATTTTAGTTTCAATTCTGATAAAAATAAATTAAAGAAAGAAGAAGAACAACAAGAACGTTCATCAAATCTACCAAACAATAAATTAATTGAAAATACATCAAATAATACTAAAACAACATCACAAACAACATTTCCAACAAATTCAAACAAATTAATTAATGAAACAAATGTTTACCAACCAAATAATAATAATTACAACAATTTTCCTTTACAACATTCACTTAGGCGTACTCAAACAAGTGGAAAACAAAGTTGTTTATTTTAAATTTAAATTAAAAACATTTTTAAAGCATTTCCTACACCAAATGCTTCTAACAACAATAATTCAACCCAACAAATTCGAAATAGAAGCGTTGAAGCAACAGATTTGTCTTCAAGAACTGGATTAACAAAAACACTTCCTTTGCTTCCTCGTCGCGATTCTGAACCTTCAATTGTTTTATTTGCTGCTGCTGAATCACCGCAACAATTTTCTGAACAAAAAGAAAAGCAATCGCCAATTAAAAATAATATTTCAACTAATAAAATGAAGAAAGAGAAGCAAAACGATGAAAAAACAAAAATTGTTTCAGAAGATTCTTCCAGTCTTTTATCAACTACTCAATCATTAGAATCTTCTTCTTCCTGTTCTGCTTCAATTTCAGCTTCTCCTTTAGCCTCATCTTCATCAAATACATCAAAAATACAAAATAATCAATCACGGCAACGTATAAAATCTCCAAGTTTAGCAGCATTAAGACAATCACTTTTACGTTATCGTCCAATGCGTAAAAGTAGCAATAGTAGTAATACTAGTGGAAATAACAATGAAAAAGATAATGCTAATAAAGGTGTTAATTCATCATTGCCAAATAAAACAAAATTAGAAGAAACAACATCATTAACATCATCTGATGTTTCTTCAAGTTTTTCTGATACAAATAGCATTAAAAGATTAAATGAACAAAAACAACAAAAACAAAACTTCATGTCACACTCAATGTTTTTAACTCCATCAAAACTTTGTTTAACTAAATTTACAACAAATCAGAATTCTGAAAATAAAGGGAGCAATGAGAAAGTAGATGCTGTAGAAGAAGCAATTCGTAGTTTGGAACAATTTGGTTTATTTTTAGATTTTTTACAATTAAAAAACAATTTTCTCTCTTATTTAGATCCAAATGAATTTGTTCAATACCAATATCACCAAGAAAATGAAAATAATAATAATATTAATCAAAACCAACAAATAATAGCAATTCAATCAACAACACCACAACCTAAATTATATATTGCTAAAACAGAACAACCAATTTATTTAAGTCAACCATATAGTTGTTCTGTTGCTTCTCCAATTGTTTTTGAGGTTAAAATATTTTATTTTTTAGTTTAGATATTTTTTAAAAACTTCTTAGCGTCCCAGCTCTCTGTCCTCCTTCTCTTCACTCTCCTCGGCCATTGAAGATCAACAACTTGTTAAAGGACCTCCACCTTCACTCCCATCAATGCATAGAGGTACCTCTACAAATACAGCATTTTCTTCATCTTCTGGATCTGCAACACCAACACAAACTGCTACTACTTTTATTTTAGATGGTTTATTTAATTAATATTTTTAAGATTTTTTAAATTCTATATAGAGCCATCATCATCCTCATTTAACCTTTCACTAGATGATAATCAAAATAATAACCATAATCCACCAACAAATACTACAAACACGCCTAGAGCTAATTCACCAACTTTTGATGAAGATGACGAAGCAAATGAGGAAAATAATAATGAGAAAATTATTGTAGCACCACCTACTCGTCGAGGCGTCACTTTCAATGATAATCTAGTACAACATTTTTATGCTCCGTTTGATGGGTTAGTTAAAAAACATTCAAATTTCAAATTATTTATATTTTCTCAGACCTCCTCCTGATTACAGTGAAAGTGGTGGTGACAGTGGTGATGATTTAGATGATGATGTTTATAATGCTGAAGAGCTACCAGATGACGAAATAGATGCTTTAGACAGTGTGGCAGATAGCGAAGAATTTTATATAAATAATAAAATTGTGCCAAATTCATCAACTTCTGCTGCCTTAGAAGCTAAAGCACAACTTCGTAAAAGATTTCTTTGTTCACAATTAAATGACTGTGCAAAAGTAATTGAAATTGGTGCTCTAAAAATGGGACAGTTTGTGAATGTTAGTTTAGAAATTGGCGGATGGAGGCAGCCACATATTCTTCGCCATAATTTGGGTGCCATACGTGATACAATGTTTTTTTATTTTTAATATTTTTAAATTTAATAATATATTTATAGTTATACTGTTGAAATTGCTCTAGACGAGTTAGTTGAAACATTGGGACGAATTTCTTTACATCGAAGAGATCCTCGACAAGAACATTTAAGGCTATTATTCCAACCTTGTGAATATTCTCTAACTTTGTTAAGAAGGTTTATTTTCATAAAAACATTTCATTTTTAATTTTAAAAATAGATTGCGTTCCTCTCTTGATTCTACTGGTTGGCTGCTTTCATCATTATCACGTCCTCGTGGCAGTGTTGTTGGTCACGATGCCCTCGATCAAGTTGTGGCACTTCTTCCTCAAGTATTCTTTAAAAACCAACTAATAATATAAAATAAATTTATAGCTTCCCAGAGATTGTGCCAAACTTGTCCAATGGGTTTCTTCACTTTCTGCCTGGTCTGATCCACAACGTTCTGACCAACTACCAGCAGCTGTTTTCCTACCTTCTTCATCTAATCCTAAACCTCAAAATAGGCAACAACATAGCAATAACAGTTTATTTCCTATCCCACATTTTCCACTTTATCGCCAACCTTCTCCAACTTCTTCACTTCAAAATTTTTATTATTCATCATCTGGCGGAGAGGAAGAGATGAGAGACAAGGTATAAATACATAAATTTAAAACAATTGAAAGATATAAACTTCAGAACTCAAAAGGGTTAGCAGATATAATGGATGGAGGTGAATCAACAAGTTCCACAACAAGTTCAGTCCAAACAGCACTTGAACAACCGCCTTCACAAAAACCATCAAAACAACAACAAAAACACCAAGAACAATCATTAGAAAGAGATAATAACAATATTGAAAATACTGATTTAGTACTAGAAGAAGATGATTTGGCTAGTGTATTAAGTGTTGATTCCAACACAACGACAGAAGGTGGACACCAACAATTGTCACCACCTACTCGATTAGGGCATTTTAATAATACCGGAGTATTATCCTCAACACTTGGTATTTGCCGAGTCAATGCAGAATTAGCCCGTTCTTTGGCACCTGAACAGAGGGATTTATTTAGAATATGGGAACCACAAGTTGAGACACACATCGACACGATTTGTACAATTATTGAACAATTTTTTGTTTTGCTTGAAGATAATAAGGAACCAACACCTGCAGGTTTTCAGAAAATTCAAATGGTATTTTTTTATTATTTTTTAGATTTTTTAAATATTATTTAGGTATATATTGAAGGTCATTCTTTAGTTGGTATTGGTCGTGTGATATGTCGAGATGATGTTGTTCTTAAACATCGACCACTTAATGCATTTATAGAACATGAATGTGTAAAGTTAGACTCGTTGCTGAATGAATGCTTGTCCAATGCAAAAGTTGCCAAAAGTCATACGGTGAGAGACATAATCCGGAAAAACATTCAAACTTATTTTATTCAAGCAAGCCAACAACCAAAAACAACAATCTCAACAACCACAAACTGTGCCAGCTGTTCGAAGTATGTGCAAAGCAGTTGTTTCTGTATCAGAATGTGTTGGCCATCTACGATTATTTTGGAGAGCGTGTTGTGGGTAATAAATTAGAAAAATTAGGAAAAGTAAGAAAGAACGAAATTTTTTATATTTTTTATTTTAGAATTTTATTTGTTTTTTTCTTGTGAAAATTGACTAAAAATGGTAAAAATAAATACAAATTTGTTTAGATTATAGATTTTAAAATTATAAATAAGCATATTTAAATTTAAACAAAATTATAAAATAAAATATAATTGACCAGTTATCCGGAAAACACCATAAAAACATCCCAAACATTTAAAATATCAAATAAAACCTGGTCAATTAATTGAGATCTTGGATATGCACTATTAAAAAGATATATAGGTACTTGTTTTGATTAGCTATATCTATGTAAAGAAGAGGGCTGTTGTTGTATTGATTGTTGTTGATTATTAAATTTTCTTAATAATTCAGTACTTTCTTCCCCTTCATTATCCAAATTATTTCCACCAATAAATCCATTCCAATGTTGTTGGTGACAATTCATCCCTCCCCCTCCATAAATACTTCCAGGCCCAGAACTTGCTGTTGGACCATAACATCCATGGTAAATATCTGTTGAATAGTGTCCACCAAATGTATGAGTTGCTGCTGATGGTAATGTAATTGGTGGGGGAGGAGGTGGTTGAAATGAGTTGATAAGACGATGACTGCTGCCACCCTCGGATGAGTCTGGATAGACAATACCTTAATTTTTTGAATTAATTGAAAGACTTAATATTTATTTTAATACCTCCACTTCCACATCCAAATCCATGACAAAGCCTTAAATTAGCTGCTGCTTCACGCTCTTCTGCCCGTCTTCGATCACGGCGTTCTTTAGCACGTGCACGGCACTGCCACATAAGACAAGCACAAAGCAGAATGAGAATACTCAGAAAAAAGGACAAAAGAAGCAAAAGGAATAATAAAGCTAAAAAAGAGTTGAATCAAAAATTAAAAATATTCTTCTAACCTTCATGACGTCTATCGTTCAATAAAGGCCAAGCAGGTCTCCAATCAACATTATTAATATTATTCAGTTCCCTTTCCGGATTGCTTTCTTTTTCTATAATTGTTTTTTCTTTATTCTCAATTATTGTTGGTTGTTTTTCTATCACTTCTTCCTCAACATTTTTTTCTATTTCTTCTAATTTATTTAAATTATCTTCACCTTCTTCTTTTATTTTCTTCTTTTTATCACCATATTCATCTTCCTCGTCTTCTTCATGATCAAAATCTTCATTTTCATCTTCTTCCTCTTCATCCTCTGCTAAAAGAGGATGTCTTTCAATTCTTTGGGGATTGGTTGTTTTTGTAGTTATAGCTAAATTTGAATTGTTGTTATGACGTTGAAACGAGTCTAATTCCTTTAAAAAATTAGAGAAAATGAATTTAAAATTTTTTTAAATTTCTAACCTTTTTCAATTGTTCCATAGCTTCAAGTCTTCCATTTAATGCCCCATCACTAAATACTTCATCTTCAACACAAGCAAAGATAACACTCAAATATTTTAAATTATTTTGTGTTAGTTGTTGTTGTTGACATGGATTGCCTAAGAAATGATCATTTACTTGAAATGAACACCAAGGCTGAGCATGGCAATGACCAGCTATTTGAGGAAGTACATCAAGTAGACAATCTTTAAAATTTAATTATATTATAAAAAATTAATTTTTTGCGGACAAATATTTGCGGACATTATCCCTTCCCAATAAATTTGTCCATTTTTTCCCACAATTGGCCAATATTTTTTTTTGTTCCCCTCAAAACAATTAACACAATAATTTTCCGGTGATTTAATTTTATTTCTATTCCTTCTTAATTTGTTTTATAAAGCTTTTTTGAAGATTGCCGACACTTTTATTTGACAATTAAATGGTTGGGAGAAAAAAAAGAGAAATGATTAACAATTAAATAGTATTCCTATTAATAGGAAAAAATTCGAATTTTAGAACCCCATTCCTTATTATTTTCTTTATTTTGGAAAAAAATAAAATTTTTTACTTAAAGCTTTCTGCCCTCTAAAAAGCTTGGAAAAATATATATAATTTACATAAATTTATTTTCACATTTATTCGTGTCAATCCCTTAATTAGGCAAATTATGCCACAAAATGTGACAAACAGAAAGAGACGAAGAAAGCACCAGAAAGCTTTTTCTTTTCCTTATTTACTTAAATAGATTATTTTCTTTTCTTTTTCTCAAAAATAATAAAATTAAATTAAACACTTAAACTATGTGGAAAACAAAATTTTCTTAAAAATTAAAAAACCAACCATTTGAAGATAATGAAAGTTGCTGAACTTTTTGATTGCCCCCAACGCCCTCTTGTTGTTTTTGTTGTACTTTTCCTTTACAATAATTTTGTTGTTGTCCATTCGATGAACGTCCATAATGTGCTGAATAAATTGAGAGACGTTGGCCTCGAGAACAGCTTAATCTTGGCTGTTGGCCTTCACAAAAGTTTTGATCTTCGAAAGAAACTAAAAAATGAAAGAAAAATATTTTTAAAAATTTAAAAAAAAACCTGGTGTGCATTTATAGCCAATTTGTAAATATTTTCCTGTATTAGGGCAAGGGTCTTTTTCTCCAAATACTTCCGGTTGTACCTTAAGCCGACATTTTCGTTTGGCACGGCAGAGGTCTAGAACACGCTAAAAAATCAATTTTAAAAATTTAAAAATGTTTTATGTAATTATTTTTAAGAAAAATGTCAAAAAACCAAAAATTAAATATTTTATAATTCGCCATAGCGACATTTGCGAACAGATATTCGCGTACAGACATTTGCGAACATATTCACTAATATCCCTTTAATTTTCTACTTTTCCCCAATTTGTCCAAAATATAACAATAAATCTCTCTACAATTTTCGTTCGATCATTAAAAGTTGTATATTTATTGACAAAAAAATATATTTAAAAAATCGGGCCATTGCACACACATTGTGTATTTTTGGGGTATTCTGTCCAATTTTCTCTCAAAGGGTCACAGCTGTTGAATGATGGGTCAAACAATATAAATATATTGTTTGGTAGCAGACATTTGGTATTTTCTATTGTTTTTATTTTTTATATTTTTTTGGCATTTAAGAATGCCAATAATAATCAAATTTTCTTTAGAAATAGAGAATGGGAAATATAAAGGGGAATTTTTAATTAAGGCAAAAGAGAGAGATATCACTAATCTTAAGTTTATTAAAGTTTAATCTTGTTGGTTTTGATATGTTTCTGAAATAGCGGCAACATCTTAAGGTTTCTTCTTTTCTTTTTTTAAATAATTTATTCAATCAACAACCATTTATCTTTTATTTATTTTCGACCAATTTGTCGAATATTCAGATCATCTCTCCTTTCCCCTCTCTTTTTTAAAGTATTAGCCTTTTCTAACAACTGTAATTGGTGGTTTTCTAACAATGTAATTGGTGGTTTTCTAACAACCACCAATTACATCGAAGAGATCCTCGACAAGAACATTTAAGGCTATTATTCCAACCTTGTGAATATTCTCTAACTTTGTTAAGAAGGTTTATTTTCATAAAAACATTTCATTTTTAATTTTAAAAATAGATTGCGTTCCTCTCTTGATTCTACTGGTTGGCTGCTTTCATCATTATCACGTCCTCGTGGCAGTGTTGTTGGTCACGATGCCCTCGATCAAGTTGTGGCACTTCTTCCTCAAGTATTCTTTAAAAACCAACTAATAATATAAAATAAATTTATAGCTTCCCAGAGATTGTGCCAAACTTGTCCAATGGGTTTCTTCACTTTCTGCCTGGTCTGATCCACAACGTTCTGACCAACTACCAGCAGCTG